>JAUYWV010115195.1:0-12182 GCA_032274565.1 Nematoplana nigrocapitula
CTCGCCTTTGGCCCTCACGCGAAACCGCAGGAATTCACTAGCCGGCCGCGGTCCATCCGCCTTGAGTTTATAGTATGACCCAACTATAAATTCAGGCAGATCGAAAGGCTGTCGGAGTTGGTAAATGTTGTTACGCAGTTGGGCAGTCATTGTTCTTTTAACGTCTTGTCTGTGTCACTTGTTGAGAGGGAATGAGACGACGAGGTGAGCGGCTTTCTATATATATTCCACTTTGAATATGTTCATGTAAACACACGGTGCTGTCATGCTCTGATTGGCTTAGCAGGGAGAGATATTTCCACCCATCAATCAGATTGGTTGTGACGTTATGTCTCCTTTGGTGTAGGAATTTTCCGAAACATGCATGAAATTTCATGTATGTTTACTCTTTATGCCACCATGTATGCATGCTCTAGCATTCACTCACATCAGGATACATACAACACAGTGCACATTTACCATTCTGACGTGGAATAAAATCTGTCCTGTCGCACTTAAGACACATTACAGTTTCTTCCTAACCAATAAAACAATATTGACTGTCATATTGGAATAAAATAATCATTTCCTGCGTATAATTTGGGCAGTTATGCAGTTGGTCTTGCGAAAGAATCTTCTCTGTCCACACGTCTTCCATAATGATGGCTTACTCCGTAGAATATATACTCTTTTCGAATTTTGTCAAATATACGGTCTAAATCGTCCCAGTCGATTTCAATTTGATGGTTCTTTGTACAAAATAAAGGGATATTAGAAAAGCTGTAACGAACATAGCTGTATTGAAAACAAGACCACCTTTTATTTGTTTATAGAAAATTTGTCCAACTTGTTCAATGCCGAAAGATATAAGATACGTTCTTGATACAATTTCTTATAGACTTTCTGCATTTCACCTAAATCTACGTACACTTCGCCTTTTATAGCATCTGAAATGTGACTGTCTATACATTCCCAACAGGGGGTGAACCGTGACACTAAAGCCTTGCAAAACAAGCAGTAGGCCTGATTGTTCATGTTGAAATAAACCATTTTACCACCGCTACCACCCATTTCATTTATAATAGGAGAGTTAAATTCTCGCGACGCAAGAACAACTGAATAATTTAATTAGAGGTAATAGCTTTATTTACAGTATGTACAATAAAATATAAATATTCACAAAATACTACATGCCTTTTTGTTCGTCATTTTGGTGCAAGGAGGAGGAAGTGGTGGCGGTGGAGAATAGTTCGTCACATGGGGAGAATGTGGAACATGATTTAAAACATTTTCCAATGCTTGCATAGCATTAAAGTCTAGCTCCGCATATATGCCTTCCTCTTCATCCACTTGGTCGTTAAACGCGGAGGAATATGGGAAATGTTCCAAACGGACAAGTAATGAGAGATACGTCGGCTCTCTCTGGATATTTTCATACACGTCAATGTTAATATACATCGATGAACGTCTTTCTTGAGCGAATACAAGAGAACGAGTGATGGTAGAAATATGCGCGTCTATATTTATAGAACTGAGAAAGATGCTTAATCAATAAATTTTCAATATAATATTTTTAACAACTAATCTCTGTCTCTATATAAGATAAGAGATGCACGAAATTTCCTGCACAGCTATTCGCTATGACGTCACGCTGACGGGGACGAAAGTTTTCTGCGCTTTGTATGTGTAAGGGGTAGAGAGAATTTATGTGTGTGCGTGCGATAAGCGACGGCACGTGAGGGGAAGAGAAATTATAAGTCACATTGCTGCCTGGTGAGGAAAGATATACGCGTGTGTATGCAACAGGACGTGAGGGGAAGAGAAACGATGACTCACAGCTGTCTTGTGACAGAAATGCAACGAGAGATTTCGCCATCCTCCCCGGAGAATTCGAATTTCGCCCTCCCTCACCGGCGAATTTAAAAACGTGTATAACTTTGAAACCACTCAACCAAATAGAATGAAACCAACGTCATTCTATTCGTCTTGACATTACCTATCCATCTATACTACTTTCAAGTTCATATCAGTAGTAAAAAGTATTTAAAATATTTTTCTAAATTGAAATCGATCGACAATCACTGAACGAATTTCCGCCCAAGTATCCCCCACCCTGCCCGGGTATACTCCACTCTGCCCGAGTCTCCTTAAAGAAACCGTCATTTAGTTTACGGCACTTATATTAAACTGCACGTTAACACTGAATAAACCTCGTACCCGTGAATCCCATACCCTACCCGAGTCTCCTTAAAGAAACCGTCATTTACCGTACGGCACTTATATTAAACTGCACGTTAACACTGAATAACTGCATACCCGAGAATCCCCCACCCTGCCCGAGTCTCCTTAAAGAAAACGTCATTTAACTTCATGCTACTCGTGACCATCGATGGATATGACAAACAACAAAATATGGAATTCAGTCTTTTTTGTAGTTTATTAATGTAGCATTACAATAATCGCTTATTCTGCAGAATTCAAATTTATTATATTGTAGAAGATTGATTTAGCATTGAATCCATCGGCTACTGCAGAATTCAAATTCCTGCATCATATTGATTTAGCAACGAAGCAATAACATGTTTTTTAGGTATTGTCTGCTGTGGATCTCTCAATTAAAAATTTTGTATCTCGTGGCTATTTTTCCCATGTTACCCATTGGCGTAGCATTTTTTTGAGTCAACAAGCATGCAAATCGGCCAAGAGAGTTGGGAGATAAATACCGGTCAGACATACATACATTTCTCTAACAAGTAGGATTACCCGTATAGCGTTAGTAATCCTATCTATAATAAGGAATTTGAATTCTGTAGTATATTGATTTAGCATCGCAGCAATCTCCATTCTCCTGGTTGATTAATTTCGCATTGCAATAATCGCTTATACTGTAGAATTCAAATTTATCAATCGGCTACTTCAGAATTCAAATTCCTGCAGTATATTGATTTAGCATCGCAGCAAAAATATGTTTTGGGGGTATTTTCTACTGTGGGCCTCTCAATTAGAAATTTTTCATCTCGTGACTATTTTCCCATGTTACCCATTGGCGTAGCATTTTTGAGTCATCAAGCACGCCAATCCGTCAAGAGAGTTGGGAGATAAATACCGGTCAGACATACATACATTTCTCTAATTAGAGATAGGATAATGATTAACAGAATTCTCTCATGACGCAGGCATGCACAAAAGAACTGCAGTCAGTCTCTAAGCGGCACACACCGGTCTCGTACACCGTACGTCCTCTCCCCCGCCTCTCACCCTCTACGACTGCGCAGCTTCCGATGCAGCTGTTTCGCGCGCACGCGGATCGATAATAGAGTACCACTAATTTATAATTTTACCGGCGGAATAAACATACTACTTGTGCGTAGAGTGTATAGTATAGTAATTACCAGCACTTTTATCTCAAATGGATGCCAAAACATAGCGCATGTTGTGCCTAGTCATTTAAATTCTTTGCAAGCCCTCCATGTTCCATCCATTTCGAGGCTTTCTCTTTACAGTTCTGTAATTGTATACTGTGAATGTGGTTCGGAAATTTGCACTTAACTCAATATATGAATCCATTTATACAGTATATATATGCTAAGAGTGCATACACTGTATTTCGATAGTGCAAACACGAATACAACCTACTACTAGTACTAGCTGAACAGATTCATACAATCCTCCTCCTATACATATTGTGTGTCAGTGTGTTGATAAACAGAACCTCCCCATACAGACAACACACCTACAACAATATACTACTCTACATACATTCAGTGTAAATGCGAAGGAATCATTCGATCGTTCTAAATCAGAAGAAACAGGCGTCGTCTGTCAGAGTCAACCAGGGTACAGACACACTGGCACTCACTCTAATTGGTATGCGATTTGCTGCATTTTGGCTGTGGTGAGTGCAATCAGAAACAGTACGTGCGTACGCCTGGGTGTATACACGCAAACGCACGTACTACACCACCTATGGATGAGCGGATGGAGCATTTGCATACAATATGGCAAAGATCATGAATGAATCAAGACAATCATCTACTACACATTGGTATCTTTCTATTAGAAATTGGACTTCGAGTGGTTGGAACAGCTGAAATTGAGCACCGGCAAGCAGTGGATGTCCAAAGACCAAGTGCAAACGGTGTGGTGTACCATCTAAGACCGTCAGGACGAATGAAAACTGTCCGGCTGACGGCGTTTCGTCCTGTGGCCGCTGTCTGGAGAGGATGCTGATGTCCAGCTCTGCATAACTACTATCACAGTACATACTGTAGCATGTCATGTTAAGCACAGAGATCTGCTGTAGAGGGTTTGGTGGGCATGGTTCGGGGAAATCGATCTTCACTGCCCATTAGTAGTGGGTAATGATCCCTTGCTGATGGGTGATCAAGAATGCCGAAAAAAACAAGTATCTCGGGCTTTTCCGGCGGGTCAGCTGTGGAGAGGGTGAGTATTTGAAAGGGATAGTTGCCAAGACACCTATCAAACCCAGTTTTAACTGGTAGAGCTGATCGCCCTCCTTGAAGCCCTCTTATCTGTTATTTCTCATCAGTACATCAGCCACCTTTTTGCATTTTTCCGACTCTCTCTCTCTCTCCCCCCTTCTATAACCTGTATCTCCCTTCTCTCCTTCTCAAAACCGTTCTTTCTCTTGCCTGGCTCAATACTTGAATATTTGATCTGAAGGTTGGCTTGTTATCTGTGTTGTGGCATGCAGCGTGACGTCAGTCAAAAAAATTATGATAAATCAGCCGAATCCTTCAATCAACGCCGCATGAGTTGAAGCTCTCTCTCTTTCTACCTGTCGAGCAGAGAAGACCGCTAACGCATCGCAGCAAAGACGAAAAGGTGGAAAATATTATCCTGGATCTGTCGCCTGGCGTATGGTGCAAAGATGGGGAATTCCTCCTTGTAGAGATTGGCGGAGTTCAGTGGTATTTCTCCTACCAAGCGGAGTTTCCACTTCTCATCAAATGTGTCCACAAAGTACTGCGTATAGTCACAAAAGGTCGCAAGTGAACCTACCAGATTTCGTTGGAAGTATTGACATGTCAGCGAGCGAAACACAAATTTTTGATCGGTAAATTCAACTAATTGGCATCTTCTCTGTGAGATTTTGTTCAAGACTATAAAATTGGAGCATCCGATTTTTTTATTTTCAATATCCCCAGTGTATCGATGTGCAGTTCTAGACTAATTTTACTTTCATTAAAAGATTGTTTGTTATGAGTTGCCGTGTTCAAACGGACTTGGACGCAGGTACCACCACAGAAGAGTATACTTCTGTCATTATAATGTACTATTATCACGACGTAAAGACTAAAGCAAACACAGAAAGAATTCGAGGCATACTCGACGGCCGGTCAATTGGTAAAAATAACATACCGGCTGGACTGCGTGCACCTGTAAAAAATCAGCCTCGGGCCATATTTAAACAGATGCTAGATGTTCACGATGTTCCTCTATATGCACTTACACACGCAGTCTACTGCCAAATTACCAACACGGGCTCACATGTTTTGGGTGAAATATTTACAGCTCGAAATAAAATCACCCCGTTTTGCTAAATTAGACGCTTTTCCTATATAATATGCCAACTGTCCATTCTCGCCTGCGAAATATCGGGACAATATTAAATTTGGAATATATGCCTATTGAGATTTGAAATTTAAATTTTAAAATCCTCTATTGACTGCAAAAATCAACTGAAAAATTGGTAGAAATATTAATCGTTTAGGTGGCGACTGAATATGTTGACAGCCGGAATTTTGTCGTGTGAAAATAAAACAACTTTGCGATCTCAGCGACTGCTGTCGAGTGCTAAGCAGCCCCATTTTCGGTTATCCTCTCTCCTGGTAATTTATAGAGGTCAATTTCGTCATGATACTACTAATGTTTGTTCAAGTTTACATAAATGAAACGTAAGTTCACTTTCGTTCCAGTGTAAATTGTCCAAAACAGAGGATTTCTTTAAAAACCGCCAGGAAGAGTCGTTTCAACAAAAAATCCATTTACAGTGTTACCAGCTGCCACTGCAACAAAAAAACTAAAAACTAAAAATGCATATTTTTAGTTTTTCATGATTTATTAATGGGAACTGACTAGTTAATGTAAAAAGATCATAGAAAATCAAGTACCTACACAAACGCAATCAATGCATAAGAATGTTAAAAAGATTTAGCAGTCATCACCTTTAAAAGCCAGAATGTCCTTTCTTTGCTTTTTAATTCTACTTAAACTTTATTAAGTTCTGATCTCTCAATTTCTAATGCTATCCAGTGCATCTTGATATACCCTTAGTTTCAACAAAGTATCATCAGCCTTTTCCTTTTCCCTAGTTCTTCCTTTCTATCTGCCATCTCACCCGCCCGCTTCCGCTTACGGCTGACTTCCTCCTGTCGTTCGCGATTTTGTTCTTTCTTCTATCTAAACTTTATCTCATAATGAAAGTGGTCGAAAATATCTAAATCCATCAGAGTTTAAAGGGTTAACGATATCTTTGATAAGGAATTTTAATATGGCATATTGATCTCAAATTTAGAGTGTTTAAAAAACACATTTTGGCGGAAATTTATTATAGACTCAAAACTCAGCCCAGCCTTTAAAATGTCCACATTTCCGCTAAATTATTCAAAAACCGCAAATCAATTGCGTAATCCATTGTGTAGTAGATACTCGAACACGATTCAATTTAGTCAGAATACAATATCATTTTAATTACAGCTGTACAGTCATAAGCTGCATTCTGACTGGTTGCGTTTTAAGCTGCAGCATTTAAGTTAAATAATTTATTCCCAAGTTTATGTTCGTGAGGATGTTATACTCAAATAAACGAAAGCGGTTTCAGTTCAACGAATGTTAAGTATAACTAAATGATGTTGCTTCGTCGTATTGACGAATTTGATTTTGTTAAATCGTTTTGAATTAATAATGTCAAATAATATAAATCTTACTATCCGCTCACGAGTGGAAATGCTAAATTTGAACTGGAAAAACTATCACATCAAACGCGCAAAGGCAAATCGCTCTATCCACAAGCTGTAATAATTATTTGTCGACGAAAAGCATCGATTTCTGCTAATTGTTCGGGCGGTTTGAGGCGCACCAATGTTTTTTTAGACAAAGTGATGTTCGGGGGGAGGGGATAAAAAGAAAAGGACAGAAAAAATATGAACGGCATCTGGCAAGACACAGGGGAATTCAAAAGGGTAAGCCATCTCTCTCCCTCTCGTCTAGTTTTTATCTTTTACACTGCATAGACACTTTTCTTTTTTGCGTTGGGCGGGGCGTCTTGGGAGACTGCTGAAAGAAGAAGCAGACGAAACGGCGACCTCGTCCTCTCCGCAGGAGATGACGGCCTCTCATCAACACCCCCTGCCCCCTGAAGAAATGGGACGGACGGAGAAGAGGAAATGCGAGGAGAAAGGAGCCACGAGCGCTGGCTCGATAGTGTGGACAATTCTTTACCTCTGACCAAGTAGGGGGGTCACCATCAGCTCAGATCAATACCGCCTACAGTCCCCTGCTCAATTCAGCCCCTCCTCTAATCCCCCTATAGCTGCAGGCAGACAGCTGGGTACTCAGGCTGGAGAAGGGGGAACGAGAAAGAATCAAATGAAGCATTCAATCTGTTCCGATCAATCGATCCATTGATTCGTCGGGTATAGCGAACGAACAAGGCCAACGAACTAACAAGGTAACAACAACGGATTAGAACCCATAAGACGGATTGGAATGCGCTGCAGGACAACTGTCCCATAGCTGACATTCTTCTCTCCCAACCAACAGATTGAGCACAACATACGGGAACAGACCTCAGCAGGGCAAAACTTGTAAAGTGACAACCGGGAAAATTGCGATGAGAACGGAGAATAAAACAGACTGTTTAAAAACCGATAAGCTGCCGAAGCGCAACGAAGCGGAGTAATAATAATGACTAATGGCCCGTTGCAGCTATGCCTGCAAGTGTTGTTATGAAAAACCGACCTTTGGGGATATTTGTAAATTGGAATTAGAAATCTAACTGATATTTATATAATCAAGAAGTATGTAGAAATTAGCCAGCGCAGCTAGCGCGGAAGACGAATCACCCGCATATAGCGCAGCGCCGTATTCTTGTTTGTGTACAACGCGAGATATATTACGCCATAGTGAGTGTGTGAGGGACGGACGATAGAGAAAATCAATAGATCGGCTTGGCCGACTGTGCAGCTTTAAGCCAGTCAGACTGGGTGAGTGAATGAGTGAATGAAGTCATGCTGGCTCGCGCTCACTCTGTCAGCAAGCTGGCCAATCAGACGACGCGTTCTAACGTTACGCGACCGACTGACCGACCGACCCAGGAATTAGAGAACTTGCTTAATAATATAGATGAACAGATATTCAGAGAAAATCTGGAGAGAGAGAAGTGAAACCCCGAAAAAATCGAGTCCTCGAACACGCGATAAAGTAGGATACCTGACGGTAAATATGAAGAGGAGAGATCTCAGGGGACCCCAGACACCAGTGGACAGCTGGAAAGGAGATAGCGGCTGAAATTCAGCCGCTTCTTTCTCTCTCTCATCTTTCTTTTCTCTTTTAATTTTTTTCTCTTTCATCCAGGAGGTCAACAACAATAATATTTTGTTGGACTCGGCAAGAGGGGAGAACAGGAAAAGAACAGAAAGACTGAGACAACACTCGAAACACTGGAAGAACCCCTTTCTGGAAGTTAAGAACAGATGGCTAGGTAGAGCAAGCATCAAGGCTTCATGGCGGACATGAGGGCACTAGAACGAGCCCCCAAGTTGTCTAGGACCCAAGACACAATAGTATATTACATATTATGTGCAGTGCTAGTACTGTTAATTTTGAAAATAATAACTGGCCCTATAATAAACCAAAATAACGCAGGCTAAGATTAAATTTACATTTTGTAAAATACGTAAGAAATTAGTCGATGAATAATAATTCAAGTGTCCATTGTTCTTCTTTGGGGTTTTCAAAATGGAGACCTTGGCCAGCGTTACACGCCTTTCCTCAACAAATGGACAGTTTCCTTACGACGTTGAAAAATCAATAAAACCAATGAAATATAAATTAAAAACCGTATAATTTTCCGCATTGGTGGGAGCACTGCTCAAAAATGTCTTTTGCCGGGTCTACTGTAGTAGTTCTGGAATCTCTGATGAGAATGCAATTCGGTTTGAACACTTTTCTCCTTTAATTTATTTACTACACTCTTATAGGCGTCTGTAAATATTGTGAAATACCAGCCTCGTTATAGCGCATAACATACAATATCTGTTTCTGTCGTCAACATGAAAAGTGCTTTGCTATGTCGCGATCGGAAAACATTGATGTAGACTGGCAGTTTTGTGGTAATTGCGCTGTACCACGCCCACTGTAGTTCGGTTTCCATGATCAGGTGTTTGAAGATAAAAGTGTCGCTCAACGCTGACCCGGCCACGTATGCGGCACGGATTGGCGGAAGAGCCAATAATTGAGAATCCAAGGACGCTGAACAAACTGTCGACGCAACTACAATAGTGTGGTGAGCGTCAGAAAGGGAACTCTGCTATCGGCTGGCAATATCCTAATAACTGTATGGCTGTCTCACTAGTGCACTGGCAAGTGTAAACTACAATGGAAAAGTCAACAATAGCAAGTAAGAAGTGCTTCAGCGCAACAGTCAATGAAAGAAACCAACAGATTCTGCAGGTGGTCAACTACATCGAACTAGCATAACAGATGCCGTACATAAATAACCACGTCACGCAGGTGGCGTGATGGTATTTTAATATGCGTAACGAGGGGGTGGGGTGTACAGGATATTATACTATTGCGGCACATTGGTACATTACTCTAATGGATTACTCCGTACAAAAATATGGTCGAATATCTATCAGCTTTCATTTTATTTTACATAATAAACTTTTTATGTTCTAGTTTTTTTTAACGGCATGACATTGACCTACTTCAGATTTTATTTACATTTTGTCAAATACGTAAACAAAGAGTCAAGGAATAGTTAGAGTATGAATTGTCCATCTTACAAACTTTTAAAACTGAAGCTACCTTGCTTGACCAGAGATACGCCTTTCCTCTAGAAATGGGCAGTTTTTTGCTAGGTCTACTGTAGATCTACAAATCTCTGAAGAGAACGCAATTCGGTTTGCGTTGGCTATTGTGTGAAGCGAACAACCTCCAGTAACCAGAACTGAGAAGGAAACTTAAGCCTGTAAATAAGTTGAAAATACCAGCGTCGTTAGCGCATGTATCTGTTTCTGACAGTCACGTGAAAAGTGCTTTACTATTTCGGATTCAGGAAACATTGATTTTATTAGACTTGCAGTTTTTTAGATAATGCGCTCTACCACGCCCACTGTAGTTCGTCATTCATACCTAGACTGCTCCTTCCGATATTGGTGCACGATCAGGTTGTTTTTGCTACCTTTTTGACAGTTTAAGGTTGTACAAGCATAATTGGATTAAATGCGAAAATAACGTAGAAAAAAGGAGGAATTGAAAATAATAACATATAACGCAAGAAATTCCTAAAATAACACTCGACGCAGACTGCACCAGCACTGCTGATTCAAATTATTATCCTTTTTTCTCGATAAAATATCGGCACCGTTTGCCGAGCTTCGGATGATGCAATTTGTATAATTATCATCTCTCAGTGAACATTTCAAGATTTATTACCCCGCCATGCATAACTGCTATTCTTAGCCGGGGCGCTGACGTTAGACCGTCGATTCTTTTTCCGAGGGTGATAAAACGAAGGCAAGACAGGCTTGACGTTTTGAGATGTCCATCCGCCTTTTGCTAGATCGTTAGCGCCTGAACTCAGGAATCTATTCTATATGGGAAGAAGCTTGACGACAAGCTGGCGAACCGACTGAAAGAACCTGTCAACTCAGGCGATGCGTACGACTTTTTCTAAGGCTGGATACATTGGGGTGGGTTTCTCGGGCTATAACTGGAAGGAGCTTCTCACGCCATCGGCGTAAAAGAGCGACTCACTAACATCCCTGAAATATTGTTGCCAGTTAGGGAAGAGGAGAGAGTTGAGGTTCAAATATTGGAGCAAAATTGTCGAAATGAGCATTACTCACATCCCAGGAATCTCCCAAAAATTGATAGATAGTTTTCTGGCTGTATTAATTCGACCAGTACCCCTTCCTCTAGTCTCCCTCTGTTATTTCCCACCACCTTGGTCTCTAATCATGACCTTCATGTTTTTCGATGTCACAATAGTAAAATGGCTTTATTCTTTTCCCATCACATACTCCACCTTTTTTCACCAAAACTTCCCTCTCTGATTTACGCTTCTCCGGAATAAATGTATAGCTCAAATTACATAATTATGATTGGAAAGAGCAGTTAGTATAATACTTTCAACCTAACTGCTAACCGAGTATAAGTGTTCCCAATTCCAGCTTTTCGGTATCGTCATCGTGAAAAAGAGATACGAAAGCGTTAACCGCAACACACAACCACAATAGCGCAGGCTTGATGCCGTATGCAGTTTATAAATAGAGGAGCCCGTAAGAGACAGCCCATAGTCAGAGAATTTTCTCTAAGACGCTTACGAGGACTCAGAATCCAGGCGGGTTGGATAAACTGGGAACAGTCGGTAACAGTCGGTAAAAAGTCAAAGGTTAAAGGTATTCTATAAACTGCTCTTTTTAATCATAGGCAATTTGAACTACATTTATTACAGAGAAGCGCAAATCAGAGAGGGGATTTTAGTGAAACAATATGGAAGAGAGACTTCATGTGATAGGAAGCCCTTTCAATATTGTGACAAGAAGGCCTGCGCTGCAATGAGAGGGCCGACGCTTTAGCCAAACCCGGTACCTTCTACGCTGCCATGTCCCAATCTCTTTCTCGCCTCATATTCCTTCGCTCAATACTCTTTCTCTCCTTTCCTCATGGTGGTCTTTCTCTTCGCAACAAACAAACTTCTCGACTGCCAGATTCCCGATGCTTCTTCTGGTGAGCTTCTCCTTCCCAGCTCTTTCCGGTGCGAGCTTTCGCGCCTTCGTTGTAACGGGCACTCCATCCTTCTTGCGTCAATCCGATTCCCCCACTTACCCCTCCTGCGATGAAGGCCAGTCGGATTTTGCTCAGTTTCTCCTCTCCTGTCCCTCATCTTCAGCCCTCCACCTCGTCATCTTTGGTGAGTCGGTGAGCCTCCTTTCTTACTTTCTTTCTCATTC
>JAUYWV010115206.1:0-12182 GCA_032274565.1 Nematoplana nigrocapitula
TCCGCGAGAAGTGCTGCAGTCCCGCACAACTTTCCCGCGAGCCTAAACTGGGTGAGCCACGCAAGCCAGCGTGGTACAAGTCCCAGTGGGGAAAGTTCCGACCTGACGGCGGACGTTCAGGTCCGATTCACTCTTCAGCCGCCTTCCAAATTAAACACCGCTTTAAAGCTTGGTCTTGTGTTTGGCAAAGAGTGATCAGTCCTGGACGGTGCGAAAACAACAACAACAACCATAATCGGAAATGTACAGAGGGAGGGAAAGAGCTTGATACCAGAACTCATTCAAGAAAGGATAAGATCCATATCGTCTCGGCCCACATGACGCGCGTCAAGCCGGGTCAATTCGAGGCTACCTGTCCTCGGTGCCAGGAGGAGAACGAAGATATTTGCCACGGTCTCCTACACTGCAGGGCTACCGCAGGTTCCCGCTTAGAACACCTGGGACCAAAACAGACAATCACCCACTTGCATCATCCCCCCGGAGAGTGAGGGACTTCTTCGGTGCAGTTGGACTGCCTCGACGGCCCTCTGACTAGTAGTCCGGTCAACGAAGAAGGAGAGAAGACAGGAAAGAGAAGAGAGGAGAGGAAAGATAAGAGGCAAGTCACGAGATCAGAGAGAAGAGGAGGAAAGAGGGAGATAAGATAGGAAAGAGATGAGAGGATAGCCGTATACCATCTCGGCAGTCAACCGACACCTGGAATGTAGCATCCACCAACTCCGCACAGGGACGTCTCCACTGGTGCGGCAGACCCTGCACAAGATAGACAGAGCCACCGATCTTCTGTACACCAACTGTGGGGAAATGGAGACCGTCGAGCACCTCTTATGTGAGTGCCCGGCCTGGACGACTACCGACTCCGCCTTTGGGCCCTGTTGTCCAGTCCCTCCGAGGCCCTGGACGATGAACTCTAAGTTCGAAAATTCCTAAGGCAGATCAGGCGAACCGACCCTCCGGTTGGGTAGCCCGCCTTTATCCGCGACGCGCGGGAACAGGGTGGGAAGAAGAGAGGAAAGGGGTGAAAAGAGATGAAAAAAGAGAGGAAACAGATAAGCTAATTTATTCAATGCTACAGCGCATTGCCACCATAATTGCAAACAATGGGTAAACATTGGAGATACTGACTACAAAAGTGCTTTTTGTAATTTAATGTTTGTTATTCAGCACAGTCAATCGTTTAGACATCGTTCGGTCTTGTGTTGTATTTCGACTCTAATATCCGTATGTAATTTTGCGTTTATTTACTTTTTAATAAGATATGACATTCATAAACTGATTTTTAAAAAATTTCCAAGAATCAATACTGTGGACATTTCCGTTCGCCCTAACCACGTTTCCGCGCAGGTCCCACACAAACCACCCAAGCAATGTTTAAACTTTTTCATGACTATGACTCCAGATTGTATGCCGAAAGCTCGTAAAAATACACGCATTAATTGTGGTGTCTGTTTTCTTCCTACTGAAACTCTCACTATAGTCTCACCGTTGGGGCAGCAGACGCGCCTCGGCCAGGGTATTGTCGGTGATCAGACTCTCGCAGAAATCACCGAACATAGCCTGACACGCGTAGGAGGCGAGCAGAACGGCGGTTTCCGGGGAGCAGTAGATTTCGTCAGAGAGGATACCCTCGCGGACCTGGAAGAAGAACATGCGCTGGGTCGGCTCCTGGATGAGCTCTTCGGAGGCGTCCTCGGGGAAGAATTTGGCCCGGTAGTTGAACAACAGCGGATTGTCCATCCGGATGTCCTGCTTCAACACCTAGATGGGAAGAGGAAAACTGCAATTGAGATATGGGAAGGACGCAACATTCAAATGAATGAAATCATTCTATCGACGAGTGAATTGTTTGGATATGGAGTGCATTGATTATGTTGTCTTAAAATAAGCATCTTTAGAAGTTTTCGTTTGGTCCATCCTTTACTGCGCCTCTAACAGGTTGCGTTCCTCTCTTTCTTTCTCTCCTCTTGATCTTTCCCCGGGGAGGTTGAGGCGCTGACGTGTCCCCTCGACCGGAGGTTACACCCCACTACAACGAGGTATGCCATATAATGTTATCACCTAATCCTTCAGTAGTGTCCAGCTATTTCCGTTCAAAATCTCATATTCTCAAACTCTTTGAAAAAAGAAATCCACTACTCAGCAAAAATTACCAAGTCAGTCGAATGCGTTGACCGTTACCCCCTCATACCAGTCAGAGAAGTCAAGCCACCTTAATTCCATCGAGTCGTCCGACCAAACTTGTTAGCGTCACAAATTTCTCCTTTTCTCCCTTCCCATTTTCTTTCACTTTTCATCGGGAGATCGGGCGCTAACGAGGCCTCTCGACCTAGCCACACCCCCCCCACACGTCATTATTTTTAAGTTCCGAGGACGGCGCGATATCAACACCGAATCAACATACTAATCCAGATTTGTATTCGGATTCTTACCGAAGTGTCAGCAGGATGTGATAAGCAAAAGTCAGTCCAAAAGTCGATCCGTCCCCGTGTATTAGTTGCTCACAACTAATCTATCACAATGAACACTCGAGATTGGGTCTACCCTAAAGATACCCACCCGAAAGACAGTCCTCTTTATTTGCCCCAAAACGACGCAGTATTGGTGGTACAGAGAGTGCACACCGACAAAGACTGAAGCACCGTGCTGGTTGCTTAGTTCAACAACAGTAAACAGTTGTTGGTCTAAACGTCCACTAGGCTGTTTTCATTTAAGCCTCTCGTCTAAACCAGGAAATCCCCCCGACAGATCATCTGCACCTGCCTAGTTCACGATCCTACACAGGTTCCCGTCAGGGGCACAGACCTCCACTCTGAGAAATAAATAAGAAAATAAAGAGCGAGAGAGGTTTCTCATTTTCTTCTCTCTCTCTCTCTCTCTCTCTACCTCTTTCTTTATACAAGAACCAGCCTGTCATATGGGAATATTATAAAACTACGACCGTTTCACTACGACCGACCTGCACAATCTTCGGAGCACCCACCAGCTCTTCGAGTGTTTTTCTACATGTAGCTCATACTCGCGATCGTTGTGTCTGGATAACACGGTGCCTGTCTGATGATCTCTCAAGAAATTCTTATCAAACCTAACAACTTATTCTTGTCTGCGATGCCAGCTGGTGGCAACTACAGTAGAGTCGACGTCGTCTATTTCACTATTATCCGTTATGCCAGCCAGTCAGGCGAAGTGCGAGAAGCTAGGGTGCACCAAACGACGAACAATCAATAAGCAAGCACTCCGACGTAGCCAGAATGTACCGCGCTGCACCAACTACAAGTCAGTATATTGTACATTGCCAGAGACACACAACTAACCGCACAGAGAAAAGTTGTCTCTGCACAGAAGCGCACCTACCCACCAGAGGCGCAATTGAAAACAATGCACCTCCACTACCGTACTTGGGAACGTGCAAAGAAACAGAAACTATAACTCGGTGAGGGTGATGATTAGTAGTGATACCGTTGCGTCCGTATACCTAGAAGCCAAGAAAGCTGTGCTAAGGAATGCCGCAATAAAGCACCCTATCGAGAATATGTATTACTCAAATGCAACTGGTCAATGGGGGATGGCGGAAGTGCAATAGTAATCCCAAGAAAGGGTTCGTAAGTTTTTCTCGGGATCATTTCCCCTGATTTCCCCATGAAGATATTTTTCCAGATATCAAAGGTCCGATTTTATAACAATTAATCTGATCATGTGGTATGATTGCAACTTTTGATTGCTCACAGCGATTAGATAGAGAAGTTATCTCATTGTCATTCAATAAAAATTATGAAACAATGCCGCTATTTTTTATTGTTTATGACATATCTAGAAGAGACTAATATATTATTCTACACATCCAATTACGTAGGCATACATGTATTAAATTACACCTGAGAATAATGTACACTGATAACACGGTAATAACAAATAAAATGGCAAAGTTGTTCGAAATTTCACAAAATTAGTCCCTGAAAAAGAGGCTTCGGCATCACATAGTGAGTTGAGTTTATACAAAGCTCCCTGAAATTTCCTGTCTTCTCTGCATCCATACAACATTTTAGTGTTTCGATTTCACCCTCTAACGTTTTCTTTTCTTGTCAATTCGTTCAAAGCGTTATTTTTAGCACACCATGAAATTCGGATGTTGTCTTTATACTGGATACCTTCCGTCCTTCTTAGTCGATCGTAGCCATGCCTGCTATACGTCGTCTGGAAACCCCAACAAGCGTAGGAACCGCAGCAGTTCCCGCTCGCTTCCCCGTCTCCTCGTCTGGACTTGGCCCGAAAACCTACAAGCGCAGGCATCAGGTGGTTCATGTCGCCCTTTTCTTCTTGGCAACGGCGGTATGTCGTCACTCGCCGCTTAGCTGATCTAATTCATGTAGCTATCCAGTGGGTACCAGTACTCTGTCCTTATCTGGGCCAGCATCACCTCTCCCTTCCTGGTCAAGGTCGTATCATTCTCTCTGCTGGTGTTTATCCTCAGCTTCACGCCTTCTTCTGCTTTATAATTCCTTCACTGCTCTGAATGGTAAACTTCTATCTTGTTCTCTGCGACACCACACACAGTGTGCCCGCACCCACAGGAACTACACTATTCTGTCTCTTTTATTGCATCTAGGCTTCTCCGGATTGTATTGCCCAGCTCTTCATCTTGCTCTTGGGGTCCTCTTTTCAGTTTTTCTATGCCCACTTTGGATTCGGTGAAAATTGTAGCTGTCCTCCAGTTCTTTTCCATCCCGATTAGTTAGTTCGAGGGCTTGGTCATGCATTGGATTGCGGTACTATGGAAGTGGCAACTATGTGGTATGTTTGTGCGTCCAAGGTAGCTTAGCTTCTTCTTCTTCTTTCCTGTCTTTCCAGCTTGTCCGAAGCAATTGCCTGTACATCCACATCCCTGCTGCATTGATTGAGTTTCTTCACCTTTCCTTATATGCCTAGTGTCCAACTTTAGGCTCCATATGTAAGGAGAGACTAAGTTATAGAGCCTTGACGATCACGAGTTTCACTTCTCTTCTGATAGCCCGGTCTTTTTATATAGGAGTTGGGTTAGTGACGCGTTTTTGCACCATCGAAATGCGGGTTAGGAGTTCAACTTTCGTCACGAAATCAAAGAAGATGGAACAGCGTGGGAAAACAATAAATCCATAGCTCAATTTCCAGAAGGAAGGATTTTCCTGTTGAGGCATTTAGAAAGTGTTCCTTCAACTTTGCAAGTACACCAGAAAGTAGTTTTCTGAGTTTCCTCTGAGTTATGACGTCCGGTTAGGAGGGAATTTGTGTTCATATTTATTCAACCTGCACATATAGTAACAAATTTTTTAATATATAGATTTCCCGGTTATTACACGAAGGACGCTAGAATTAACACAACTATTACCTTTTTATTCAACTTGAGCCATGCGACAAATCCCTTCACATCGGTATACTGCAGACCGAAAAACCAGAATTCTCGCAGTCCCAAAGTTTTGTTGACCTGAAATTAAGACACAACACAATGCAAAAGAAGACCGCTCGCTGCGCCTTTATCCCAACATGCCAGACAATGTGAAACTGTTGGTTATCCCCTAGCTATACCCTCCCACAAAAAATCGATAAGATCATTCTCCAAAGAAAGGAAGGTGGCAATAGTAGAAGTAGGTAACTACTGTATGTTCAGTGTCAATAAATTATTAATTATACAATAGCTGACACGGTCGCTTAACTTCCCGGTGAAAGTGACTGCCGCTCTACATAATATACCGCAGTTGCTCTATACTTCCTATTATTAACTAATCTTTCTTTCTCACAAAACAGAAAGCCTTTTAGTATATACACAACCCGCATGACCCGACCTTGACCGCATTCTTCAGAAGTGAAGCTACATATATTAATGTGTATGCGCGGAAAAGGAGCGAAAATATGCACGCACACACGCAACACCGCCATTTCCAATAAGACAAGGCATCTAATGTTCAATGCTACTGTAATCTCGTGCGACGGGACGGCAACACACATTTCAATCAAATGACAGTACGTATTCATATTATTCGATACTTTCGTAATTTAAATCAAACGTGTTAGAGAATGCGGTGCAGAAGTCATAAACCCGGATCACGGAAACTGTTTTTTTTTGTGGAACAAAGTTGACTCTGCGTGGTTCACTTATCTCTGTAAACTTTCGATACATTCCAGGTGATGTTACGCAGGCTCCACCTTCCTTGCTCACCCTTCTCACACACATCAGAACTCCAAATTAAAGGCACTTACTGACCGTTCAGCGCGACATCGATTCGCTTCTAACCAGACAACAAGAACCACGTGATCAAATTGACAAATCAGCCGATCGAACACATGCTGTGGTCGCCATGCAGACGCCTTCTCGTGGGACCTGATACGGATTTTCTCTCTTCTCTCCCCCTTGTTTTTCCTGTCTCCCTTTTCTCTTTTCTCTCTCCCTCCCCCTTTTTCTTTTTCCTCTCTCTTCCTCTGAAATTATCCTTGATTTTCATACACAATACCTACATGTACCAAGGCGTGTCACACTGCGAGAACAAGTTGAGCGCATAAACCAACAGATCATCCAAGTACGGTCTTATGAAACTACAATTCGCCTTCAAATCAAGCAAATTTACAGTATTTCATATTATAGCATCACACCTCAATCAACTTCCGACCTGTTCCAAAAATCGAAGTTTTTGATTGAATTTACGATTCACGTAGTCTTATTTCAAAAGTTGTATTTTACGTATACCATATTATAGAGAGATCTGTTATGGAGATATTGTATTAAAGGTACAATGTCAAACACTAATTGGCAACATAAATCTTTCTGCGCTGCATTTTAACAAAAAATAAAAATTCTCCTGTCTGTTGCAATATGATCAACAAGGGACGGGTTTCATGTGATATCATTTCCACTCTTAGAGAGTAACTAGTGAACCAAAATAGAACAACTGATGAGTGATCACGGGATTAAAACAATTCTTTCATTTGTCATGCTACAGTTAATATGCCACGATAAACCACCTAAATACATTTTGCTATCGTGAAAATCATATTTGTATATAACTCCCGCAAATGTCGACTAATAATCGCCTATCATCTGTATGCCTCCCTATATGCCCCAATTCAGAAATTGAGTTCAAACTAATTTAAAGTTTTATAACAGGATCAGGGTGCCCACGCTAATCTAGGTGCCAAAGAAACCAAAAAAGTCTTGCATCGCTGCAAAATTTGGGAAAGATTCCTCGCCGCACCCCTGACGAATCAGAGTTTCTTTAGACATCTAGGTAGGATTTTAACTGTTCATGCAATATATATTCTAACAATCTAACAATTCATCGTTTCGTGTAGTGTTCCAGAGTTTTAACATTTTTAAATATTGATTGTTCTTCTATATTTTCAAATATGAGTTTTATAGGAAACTGCAATTTTTTCACTGTTCTGTGATATTTTTTTAACTTTGGCCGCTGGCAGCTCTAGGCGAATATGAGATGAAGTATAATTTTACTTACTTCTGCGAGTGCACCTGTAGCAATAACCAACCTTATTCTTTCTTCAAATTTAAATAAATAAGGTCCTCTAACAGCACTTTCTTCATAAGGCTGCGCAAAAGTTATTTTATTGTTTCTTACAAGGAAGGTAATAAAGGAAATTCAGATTAAAAGGGTTGAAGTAATTGACTAAATGCACTGCTGCCAATCAGTATTATGGCAATAATAACGCAATCGATGAAAAAATGCACAAACACAAAACGGTCCGATGTATTATACAAATTACTAAAAACAAAAATGTGTATTTTTCAATAATAACGTAATACAGGATAATGATCTAACAAAAATTCCGGAAATGATTTAGCGGGGATGGGAAATTTTAGGAATCGACTGAAAACGTGTATTTGCGAATGGAAGCCACAATTTCGATAATATCATTTCCAAACACACACAAAACTGTATTATTCCTACACAGCAATGTATATAAAAGATAAATTGTGCTCTTGTAAACAATGGTGCTTCGTTTTATCATAACATTTTTTAAACAATGCGAAATTGCTGGCTGTTCTGACTGAAAATAAGGCAAATACTAAAACACTCAGGTAGAGGAAAACGCAACTGCATTAAAAGAAGCCGTGAGTGGCAGCACTGCTAAACGGTAGGCAGTTTGACAGAAAATAATGCAATTTTGACAAAGCGCTATATGACTTCAAGACGTGCCTGTTTTTAATGTCTTTTAAAAGATATATGATTGACATACACAACGAAATTAGATGACTCATTCAATAAACAGCGCTATTATTTTTTAGCCAACAATGACCACAAAACTTTAGTGGTAACACAACTAACACGCCACTAAAAGTCTGCTCCTCTCGCATGTGAATCATAAAAAATATACATATTTCCTAAGGCTTACTAGATTCCACGAAGTTGATTTAGCACCAACCTTGAAGGCTGTAGTCAAAATATGCAACCTATCGGAACCAGTTTCAGTATGTTTGTGATCAGATCTCATCTTTGTAAAGGTCGAAAAACTTTAATTCGTATTTGTCAATCAATGGTTAGCTGTTGAATTTTGTTAATGTTTAACACCTTAATCTATTATGTCTTGAGCACTTGTGTACCCCAAACAGATAGTGGTAAATTACCAAGAAACTACCATTTGCTTCTCAACATCGCCAGAATTGAACATGTACATCCACCTGGTGTTCTTGAATAAACCTGCTTACAGAGTTTCATCAAAAGAAAGGGTATAAATTGTAAAGAATGAAGTTTATCAACAAGAGAATATGGACTACAGCATATAAGTAAAAAATCGATGTAATGTGATGGTTTGTCATATGACTTTCACAAGTGCTGTCACGAAACATGGAGTGAAATGTGTGAAAGATCAGCAAAAGACCAAAAGGACAAAAGAGAAGAGATAAAAAGTTTTGTAATATTTATTATAATTACACTCGAAAAAATTTCTCACGACATTTTTAATTGCTGATAAATTTAAATTTTCCAGAAAGAAATTTGAGAAATTCCGGATTTTATGACCCACATTTTTGGGAAATATGTAGTTTTCATATAACTATACCTCCATATTTCCATTTCAGTAATCCGTACAAACAACAGGTATTTCAGTTAAATATTAATCATTATCTGGTCACAAAAATTTAATTAGTATTAAATCATTTTTCGAAAAAATATTCATATACCAATGTCATCCATCTATTAAATAAAAACTATCTACTTGACATTATCACTATAAATTTAGTTTTTTTTCTCTATTTAATTCTAGCGCCAGTGATAACAATAGGTTGTCAAAATACTAACAAGCTAAAGGTGGTTTTAGCTAACTTGAAAAATCAAACAAATGGACAGACTGTATTTATTCCATGAAATGCATCACAAAATCTAATAACTTTCACCTTGAGGCAAAAACAAAACTATGTGGAAATCCAATTAGAATTAAGTACACTACTTGCTAATGGATCAACCAACTAAACATGGCCTCCTACCCTCACAATCATTCTTATTCATAAGCAAGTCATTTTATAATTCAACTAACCCATTACAACAGTACTGCTTCATCTGGTTGGTTGAATAATTCTGCATTCTGTAGTTTCAAATTAAACAATGACCATATTTAACATAGGCAAAACTAGTACTAATGACAAATATCCCTGTTTCAATTCTTGCCAATCTATATAACTTGTTAGTAATGATCTCATTGAAAAAATCCCAAATGTTGGTTATTCATAACAACACTTGTACATGTAGCTGCAACAGGCCACTGGTAAGTACATTATTGGTGCTTATGACAGTATTAAGCATAATACAACTATAATGAATATATTAATTATACTAGCAGCAATGAATAAACATTGTACTTACTTGGTCAAATAGCTGTTTACCAGTTGTGTTTTGCTGAATAGCAAATTCCAGCTCAGCATTGATGGTATGTACTTTCACATTGGTCTAAAACAATTATTATAATACATAGTTTCCAAAAATGAAAATAGAAATTATATGCTACTTACTGGTTTTGGCATTTTGGCAATAGATTAGAAAATATACTGAAAATAAAAAATATTCTTTACAATATACAACAGAAAAATGTTATTAAAATGTTATATCTAATACTTCATATGCATAATACTTTTGGAGAATAATATAGTATAATATATTCTTAGATAACCATAAAAACATTAAAATTTCATATAATAGAAAGGTAGAATAGCAATATAGATATTCTAAGAATAACAGAAAAAAACACCAAAAGATATTATTATGAAAATTGTTGAATTCCGATTTTCTGTTAACATAGTTTGACAAATGTTAATAAAAAATTGTTTTCATATTATTAATTGAAAAATAGGGAGTTAAGATTTATATATACCATATTTTTCGCACTATAAGGTGCACTTAAATTCCTTATATTTGCTAAAAAATCGGCATTGTGCTTTATATTTGGGTGCGCGTTATGTACAGTCAAGCAACAGCAACGAGAATGACTCAGATGATGACAACAGGGATCTGGGCTTGCTTTATGCCACCATCGACCAACTGTTAAACTCAGACACTGAGAATGAGGAATTTGTAGAAGTGGGATGACTGAAAAAGGAGTACATTTTTCTGTGTTACAAGTGAACAATATTGGCAGTTATTGTTAGTGAGTTGAATAAAGTCTGACCTATCTGACTGTTTTGTTTCGCTTATGCGCCTTACAATCTGGTGCGCATTATATATGAAAATAAATTTGTTCACTGATACTGCATCTTTTA
Organism: Nematoplana nigrocapitula; assembly: GCA_032274565.1. Classification (NCBI taxonomy): domain Eukaryota; kingdom Metazoa; phylum Platyhelminthes; order Proseriata; family Nematoplanidae; genus Nematoplana; species Nematoplana nigrocapitula. The sequence continues at coordinate 10,730 of JAUYWV010115206.1, forward strand.
ATCCAGTGCACCTTATCGTCCAAAAAATATGGTATATATATATCATTGTATGCGTGTGTTTTAAAAATATGAGTGGCTTTCTATATTCTAGTTAACCTAACTTCTTTGCATATAAATAAATATATAATCAAAGGCATTTAATTCAATATATTATCAATACCTTAAATGTTTACATTATAATGTTAGAAATATATTACAAAATGTTTTAATGCCTAATATATCCTCACTTACATAAAAAGCAAAAGTGTGTCAAAATAATTTCATTTATTCGAAATCTTTTATTAAGTAATTGATATAACATATTTAAAATAAGGCTTAATAATACAAATTATTTCTCACAAAAAACACATGATGAAGTAGATAATTGCATTCTTCTTTGTAGAAGAATGTGTCCCAGCTAAATTTAAACCAATTCATTGGTGTGATTATTACATATAGTATATTCAATACATCATGAGGAGATTCTATAAGCAATAGTCCTTCCATGGGTGCAATATACCTCTAAAATGTTCCACATGTTTCAGCAAGATAGAGCCCCAACCACAATATAAGAACTATTTTATTTTCCAAGTAGAATTTTGCTAGATCTCAACCTGTGACTTTTTCTTAATGGCTAGTTACAGGTTACAGCAGCTTGTCTGTTTTAGAACCTGCTCATTGGTCAATAGACTGAATGCTTTGAAATTTTGACACAACATTGCATTCGAATATGCATGTTTTTATATCAGTGGGAAAAGAATCGGGATAGAGAGTGAAAATCATCAGGAAAAGGATCGGGATAGAGTGACAATCAGGGGGAAAAGGATCTGGATAGAGAGTGACAATCAGTGGGAAAAGGATGGGGATATAGTGTGCTTTCTCTTTTCTTTCCTTTCCATTTAACCAGACTGAGCCACAGCAATGCATGGCCTGGTACAGCTAGTTATAAATAAACTAAAAAAATATAGATTAAACAGTATATGCATTGTAATTAAAACAACTTCAATTTGTTAATTATATGGAATTTATACACAATATATATTTATTAATTTATTATATAATGCCTATTACTTACTATATCGGTATTAATTTTGCAGTATTATTCCTAAACTACCTAGTTAGTAACAAATAGATTAAGGGAAAATGAATTAGTTTTTACATTATGTTAAATATTACTGATTTCTATATTTATAGGTCTATATCTATATAGCCACGCAATACTAATTTCTGTCAACGTAAATTTAAAAAAATTATATTCTATTTATGTACAATATATATGTGAAAAGCTTATCTTCCACATTGGTTTAAGGGGGTTATTTTCATGCCAAATTTAGCCAATTTAGACAAATTAACACATTTTTAATCGGAGCCCATATTTTTACATTTTGAGGCTTCATAACTTTTTTATGTCAATAAGGAAATAATTAAATTGAATACTGCTGATAGAGGGTTACTAGACTGACACAAATTTCAA
>JAUYWV010115228.1:1547-12181 GCA_032274565.1 Nematoplana nigrocapitula
AGGGGGGGGGGGGGGCAGACAGAGAGACTGGAGTATTTGGGAGTGCGTAGAAGTTTTTTTTACCTAGGCGAACTGCTGCTACTGAGGCGGTATCGGAAAGAGGGGATTTGTGCTTCGTATAGAGGAGGATGTCCGTGGGACGAACCAGTAATGGCCGTGGGGAGGTGTTTGAGGGTCAGAGGTTGTGTGGATCTATCTCATCCAGTAGCTCCGGTGGGTTTGAAGTGGTCGATGTGTGTGGAGAGTTCGGATAGGGGACTTGGGGTGGTGAGTGGTGGAGGAGGGATTTCTTGTTGACGCTCTCTATGGCTGGGATGGAGACATTTTTTGCGGTCCTCTTTGGAAAGAGGGTTTTCATACGGAGAATGAACCGGGAGTAAAGGAAAAAGAGGCCGCTTCTGGGGGGAAGTGGGTTCATGGGGAGCACTGTATAGTTTGTATCTTATCGATTATGTGTCGATTAAATGACGTCATTGTGACTGAAAGAGTGATACTGCGACACAATGGATTAGTTGAGCAACTGTTACTTACCCAACAAGCCGGATACATTTTCCCAAGTCGGTCTGGTTATGAAAATATCTTTCATTCTAGATCCGAGTAGCCTGAAAAAGAATATATATGGAGCAAGGTCAGTGAGGAGTTTGATAAAGTCCGTAAATGTGTACAAAATACAAAAGTGTAAAAGACTTGGGACATTTTCACAAGTGATTTTATCGTTAATCCGTCTCCTACCGTCTTCAAAATTACGAATGAAATGATTCTTGATAACAATGCTTTGCCCTCAAAATCAATGTATTAATGCAATATTAAAAAATATAACCTTATTCAGAAAATTATGTTTGTCGATATAATTATTATCCTGTGTGTTGTGAATCAAAAGTGCTTTCTAATCTGTTAGGGAAAAAGAGATGAGGAAAAATAGAGGTAGAGCGGAGAGGAGAGAAGAGAGAGATAGAAGAAAGCGGAGAGAGAGAGGGGAGAGAGACAAGAGGAGACAGGAGAGAAGGGAGAGAGGAGAGGAGCCAGAGAGAGAAAAAAGAGAGGAGAGAGAGAAAGAAAAAAAGGAGAGCAAAAAAGGAGAGAGAAGAGACAGAAGACGAGAGAAAAGAGAGGAGACAGGAGAGAAGAGGAAAGAGAGAGGGGGAAAGAGATGTGTGATAGAAGAAGCCTAGATCCCAGGGAATACTTCACTTTTGCCTGTCAGAGCAGATGACCCCCGACACAAGAAGGCGGCTGCATGAGGGCAACATTGGGTAGCTCTATAGACAAGGATGAATTACAATAGTTGGAAGACTATGCGATCACGCAGTCAGTATAAAAATTAAATAAAAATTTCTCCATCACTTCTAGCCCCTTGTATGATACTCACTTGTGCTCCGACATCACTTTCTGCGTGCCCTCGCCACAGTTGATCACATATCTGGAAAAGTCCGTCATAATGGCTAGAGACCGCGGAGTCCCCGGGGCCCCCGTGCCTACAACTAGGAGGCTGATTCTGGTGGGAGGGCATTGGTCGTATTTGCGCGGCATTTCTTTGAAAAAATTGGAACGGACGAAGTAGCGACGTCTTCCGATCAATTGCAGAAGACCAGGTCTCATGACATTACTGTGAAAAATATTATAAAAAATTAAAAATAAGAATTGAAGCACACAAGGAAACAACGATAACTACAACTTATACTGTAAAGTGAAATATGTCCTGACTTGGTAGATATGTAGTTTAGTATTGCAAAAATAGTTTTCAATATAATAGCTCATTAAAAAAAATTAATGACCAAATTAGGATACATACACTTAGAACATTGAAAATATATGGATATGCTGTATAGCTACACTACATAAAGTATAAACTTTGTACATTATGTGGAACCTTTGAGCCTGATACCCTATATTCTAGTTATATCCATGTGTTCACCATCATCATCATAATCATTTATTATAGTCAGCCTTTTTCCACCTTAGAGGGGGTTGCTGACTTTCATCCATACTTCCATCTGCTGACACTTTCTCTCCATCTTACTCTATGTCCGGCATCATCATCCTCATCCAATCCAACTTCTCACCATCTCCATCCATGACATCTTCGGCCTTCCACTCCCTCTTTCTCCATCCACCTCCAAGCTCCATGCTCTCCTCACACCCGAATCTTCCTTAAGTCTCAATACATACACCATCCACCTTAAACTGCTCCTTCTCAACACTTCAATCACATTCTCCCTCAAATCTATCATTTCTGTCAGCTCACCACTCACCACCCTGTCAGTCAACTTCACTCCATGAGTATCAGAGGAGAAAGATAGCAGAAAACATGTGCAGTCACTCAGTGAGGACAGTTTATTTGTGTGTGGACAAACTTGGATACATGTATTAAACAGAGAACAAAATCAATATGAACAAACATCATAGAACTATTTAGACAGTTCTGTGGAAAACAGCAAAGGCCATATGCCAATAGAGCAGCGTGTTCAACACAAACACCACAAAAGCTATGTATTTTAAATAATTTAGTTATTTTTCATTTTATTTATATTATATAGGACTTAAATTATTTTTTATGATAAATTGTAGATATATATTCAGTTTTTATTAATATTCAAATTATATATAAAAATTGATATACTTGCAAAGATATTTTGATTTCTGTGTGGCAGTGTTAATTGAAAAACTATCTACTTGAATATATATTATGTACTATAAGACGAATAAATTAGTAGAAGTACTGACATACTTCTAACTTTAATTCATCTTCTTTTGACATTTAAACTATTTGGTTTGATTTCAGCATATTTTGGTTTGCCTACAACTCAACTTGAATTGGAAAAGGTCAATAGTATATTAGATGGTCATATTCATTTTTTAGAAAGTGTGCATATTTTAAAAATAGGAATGTTAAGTGTGGAACACAGAATAATACAACCAAACTTTATTCTGACATTGACAAAAGAGTAACAGCAAGCGCACCAGCAGCCGTGCCTATATAGTAGACGCATAACCGATTTAGCACGAGTGCCTAGGCAAGTACAGCTTACAATCAATATCGATCGAGCGCCTAAGGCGGAAATGGCTCGCAATAAGAATACACTTGCGTGGCCCCTGACACTACCCGCAACAAAAAATAGAGTCACACATAAAAAATACAAAGCAGAACAGAAAGAAAAAAATCAGTAAACCAGACGACAGTTGCAAACGTCAACAACTCTGCCATCTGCGAGACGAAGAAGCTGGGGACTGAGGCAAGAAGAAACCGGGAGAGGTTTACCAAAGCGAGGCGACAGGGAAAAATAACAATCAGTGATTGAGTGCCTAAGGCAGAAACGGCTCGCAATAAGAATACACTTGCGTGGCCCCTGACAAGGATAAAGGTTGGTAGTATATTTAATTTAAAAAAAAAAATTGTTTATTGGCTAGACCAAAGGTCATCCAAGGCACTAACAATATAGCAAAAGTGTCAGTTGTGGAAAAAATGGAAAGGAAGTGGCCACAAAGAAGCCTATGAAGCTTGTAAGAGAGTTGCAAAGAGAGCTGCCTGTCCAGCAAAGACTGCAAGGGAAGAAAGATTAGATTTATGAATATTCTGGGGAAGGAAAATGAGAAAATAGAAGTATTGAAGATTGCAAAGCAGGTGAAAGTAGCAAATCATGATATAATTGGAAATAAGTCTGTGAATAAATAATAATGAGGAAATGGCACTTACTGACACTGAGAGACATATACTGTAGCTTGGAAAGAGCACTATTAAATGCTTTTAAATGAGGAGTTTCCCTGGTATAAAGAAGACATAAAGGACATCATTGGATCTCAGTCACATATAGACAAAGTAAGTGTGAGAATAGTTCTGAATAAAACAAAGAAAGGGAAAGTTTCTTACATATTTGCTGTTGTTATTGAAATGTTACTAGCTTTAGGCAAAGGTGGCATAGAGACAATGACTATCCTCTTTTTATCAAATTACTGTTGAAAAGGGAATACTTTCTAAGTGGAATACTAGTGTATTTGTAAACTACTTTAAGGATAAAGGAGGGGCCACGGAGAGAGGTAATTATAATAGTCTAAAATTACTGGAGTCTATAATAAAAGTCTTTGAAAGTTATTATTGAGCAAGAAATCAGAAGAGTGGTAGACATTAATGCAATGTAATTTGGTTTTCATACCTGGAAGAAGAACTAGTGATGTAATTTTTATTGACCATTAAAAGCAGAAGTATCTGGAAAATACAAAGAAGTTTTATTTTGACTTTATAGATCTGGAAAAAGCTTTGATAGAGTTCCTAGAGATATTGTCAAGTGGGCAATGAGGAAATTTGGTATAGATGATTAGGTAATAAAGTCAGTGAGAGCAATGTACAAGAATAGTAACAGTGTAGTTAGAGTCAATAATATAGTGGAAAAAAGTTTAATGTAAAAATAGGTATATATCAGTGGTCTATGCTGTCTTCTATTATTCATCATGGTTCTTGAAGCAATATTAAGAAAGTGTAAAAATGGTTTACTTTGGGAAATGTTTTATGTAGATACCGTAAAATCTTGAATATAAGTTGTACCCATAAGTATAGATGTCATCGTAATGCGAAAACGTATACTCCTATGTATAAGTCGCAGCAGACAATATGGATAAATCATCTGAGACGTGTTTGATAGTATTGTGTGCAAATAGCCTATATAGATTTTTTCCTACTATTATTAGGTACCTAGGTACATAGTCTCACCACCGTTATCGCTATTGGTAGATGACTCACACACTGCTGGGTGTGTAACCTGTGCACATCTGTATATAAGGCTAGGTAGCTAGGTATCGAGCGTCAATTCAATCAGTTATCACCTTCACTATGAGTTCTTCTCGTCGCTAGTATAATATGGCTGCAGAGAAACTGAGAGTTATATAGTATGCAGAAGCCCATGGCAACTGCGCTGCCAAGCGCGAGTTTGACGGCTTTCTGAGTTAAATAAAAACCTACTCCTATGTATAAGTCGCATCCACAACTATTGGCTAGTTTTCTAGTGGAAAAAGTGAGACTTATATTCGAGATTTTATGGTAATCTAGTAATAATTATAGAAAGTATAGAGGAATTTGAAAAAAGATTTTTTACTTAGAAGAATAGTATGAAGGTTTAAGAGTTAATATAGCTAAAATAAAGGTTATAGTAAGTGTGATTGATAAAGGATTTGTATTTATATCAGATATATTTCTATGTGGAATATGCAAAAAAATGTTAGTGTGAATTTAGTATACTGTACTTTTTGTAGCTAATGGATATAAATAAATGTTATAGTGGATTGAATCATTATAATGCAAACTGAGAGATGTTATTGATTTTTAAATGCAGTAAATACTTATAGTGGCTAGAATAATAAGTTAAATATCAAAGAAGATTAAACTTAGAAATAGTGATTATGAAGTTGTGGTCTTGTAGATTTGTTTTACTATCTTGGTATAATATATTAAATATAGGTAGTGGTGCGTAAATGTGGATAAAATAAATTTAGGAATGTATTTAGATTTGAACTTATACAGATGCAGATGGTTAGATATTTAGATATATATAATGTATGTCTTAGTAATAGATTGGGGATTGAAAGTATATTAGATATTAATATTATGTGACAAATATATTTTAGATAGTTTGGTTATAGAGAGAAAATGGATAATTAATAATATGCATAAATTAGAAGAAAGTTATTTTTCAAGATTTAAGTAAGAGTTGTGATTAGAAAAAGATTTTGTACAAGATTGTAATTTGCAATCAGTGTAATGCTTGGAGAAAAGTCATAAAGTATTTATCTAACCTATGCTTATACTATCATGGAAGAAACTATTAGAAAGATATTAAAAGAAGATGATAACTATGAAATCATAGTATAATATTTTAATTCTTATTATTTGAATTAATTTGAAAATATGGCTACAATATAAAATCTGATGACTGGTATCCATTTCAGGTTTGGAAAAAGGTGCAGAATCCCTTGCCCTTGGCTTGTACTTGTCCCCCATTATTAAGATGAGTTTGTGATTGACATATCATATGTAACTGTGCATATTTATATTTTGTCTGAAATAGCGAAAATGAGAACCTAAATCCTTTTTATTTTTATTTCAAATGTCCACAGACCGCAGGCACAGTCGACACTCGGCAGTCCACCTGACCTGTCCACTGACCACTATTACGATTAGTATTACTATTACATTGTCATTAGTACTAGTACTAGTAGTATTAGTAAGTCTAACTACTAATATTAATAACACACTACACAGTTAACTTGATTTTAATTTCATATCAATAAAAATAGGAAACATAATTTTTATAGATGTAATAAATAAATATATAAACATATATGAATGAAAAGGCACAGGTTAAAAAATTACATATAATTTCTGCTTCGGAAAATTTACCAATACAAATAAGTAGAAATTCCCGCTGTTTATAAGTGCATTGAAAATAATTAAACCAAACAATATATGTGTTTCCTTGGTACTTGTTACATGGGCTGTAACTACGTAAGTTTACTTTTCAAAGTTATGCTAGAAATATATAGTAAGATGTGAGTATAATTACTTTCATGTGTTGTTTCCCCCCCCCCTTTTGCACATCTAGAGAGTCAGCCACCTAGTTAGTTTTTCATACCAATATTCAATTGTTCTGTCTTGTGTTTCAAGCCAAATTATTGTTATTTTCAATAAACTAATATACTGACTCTGGATAGGTACCTACAGTAATGTGTTTTTTAAAGCTTCCATCAGCACAATATTGACTCATCGCACGACGGCACAGTAGGAAGTCAGTGATGAAAGTTATATAGTACGTGACCCACATAACAATTAGCGTAACAATAATACTGTATACCAATCCACATACAAACACAACGCCTTCACGAACAACTAACTAATTGATAGTAGGAACATACATAACTATAGGTACATTGAAATATATATCCGTCTCCTGTGGGCCCCCAACCTTATTGTTCGTTGCTGTGGATTTTAATAAATTTTGTCTTTTTCAAATACTTTTTATTCATCTTCTACTAGAATACTTAATGGTGGGTGCCCTTATAAAATTGACCCCTCTGCCTTTTAGGCGCTCCGACGCGACTGCTGTAGTAACTGATATATAAATTCCGCAACTCTTATCCTTTATTTTAGTTGGGACAAAATACTCTGCTCTTTCTTTACATAAAATATGGCAGGAAAATATTCAGTAGGCCTACTGTTTTTGCTAGTGCGCAATTTGTAGTTTCTATTTATGCGGATTTGTGTAGAAAGTCAACTGGTGTATTTAGATCGCTGCTTTATTCATTTTATAAAGTAAAAGTATATTTTTAGCCAGATACCAATATGCAATGTCGCTTCTTGAGTTTCCGTCAAATAGAGCATGCTCTTAGCATTCGTATATGATACTAAATAGTGCCATATACGCCGCGCAAGCGGAAATGCCGATAAAATATACCGTATACAAGACTTAATATGGACAGTAATGTTGACACCAGTCATCAGTAGTATAGAGAGGTGTAGCGGCCGGTCGCTGCAAGCATCGCGCTCACGCCACCAATCAACCCGCGGTGTGTGTTGCTTGCGCGCTGGTAGCCGGTCGCTACGAGCGTTTCTCACTCAGCTCTGTTTCTCTCCAAGCTGTTTGTACTTGTATATAACTCTTGCTTGTACATACCGACAACACACAATATACGTTTTCCGTTTGTGAGAGCTACTTCTCTCTTCGTCTCGCTTAATAGGGTTCTTTCTGGCGCAGTTTTAATGGTAGAGATAGAAGGCATTTTTGTTAATTTGGTTTAGTTTCGGTTGTGCTAAGGGGTAGCTAGCGCAGTTTTGCAGTAGCCTATGGGAGTGTCTGGAGACTAGCGCAGTTTTGCTTGGGCCTATGTTGAGTTTCGGTTTCGATGTGGGGGAGCAGGGTCTAGTTATGATTATAGCTACTGTATAATTGACATTTGCAAATATTAATTTGCTGTATTCCTACACATTATTACGTTTGATAAGTTTGTATTTCAGGTTTTTATTGATCTAATTTAATATTCAAAATTTCGGCGCTTTTGTATAGGAATTACGATGGAAACACAGTTACTGGTGGTAAATCAACATCATCTTCCCCGGAAAATCGTCTGTTGCATGCACAAGGATTTTAATTTGCAACTGTGTTACAATTAATTGCTTAGGCATTATTGTACAGCGAATTATGAATGATAATTCTAATAGAAATATGCAGGCAATAAGCTCAGATTTTTCCAGAACCGTTTGTCACAACCGCTTTAGCAACACAATGGGGAAAATTTGTAATGTTTTATAAAAGTTTTGTAATTTAAAATTTCATATATTTCATTAATGATTTAAAATTTAATTCACTGACTTCACTTCAATATTTTCACGCTAACTATTCGTCTCATGGGAAATATTTAATCATATTCATCTTCTCCACTTAATTTGGAGAAGTTTATAATGCAGTTCTCTTTTGTTGACTAAATGAAACATTTAGTGGCTTTTTCTTCTAAACTCCAAAATGCAAATAGTTTCGTTAGGTTGAGTAAAGTCAGTTAGGATGGATCGGTTTAATATTACTGAGAAAATTGATTAGTAACCATAGCATCATAATGTCGCGTGAAATGTAAATAAAAATAATCAGTCAATAAAATGATTCATACATAATCCAAAACGTAAAGAATAATGTTTTTATGAATTTATTGCCGAAGTAATAATGCATATAGAATGAATAGATATGGTTTGACGCTCATATTTTAAAAAAACAAAATATTATTAACAGCCGTTAAATAAAAATAAAAGTGTGGAAATGAATACAAAAATATTAATCAATCCACATAATTGATGATTGTACTGTTTTAGTTCTACCGACAAAAATATAAAGTTAGTAGTAAATGTTTTGAAACTCTAGCTCACACTCAGGGACTTAAAAAATATTCGCCGTTAGTTTGGGCAAACTATAATTGTGGTAGTATAGAGTCGTCGTAGCCTATAGGGTCGAGAATAATTATAGTTGATGTGGCCTACAGTCAAGAATTGATTTTTTAAATAATAAATAATTCAAACTTCTGATGTTTTACAGAAAATATTGGCGGCGACAGAGACCGTACGTCTGAGTGTGTAGTATGGCCTGGAGAAAAATGTTGATGTTTAGACAGGCATACCCTTTATTAGACTAGACGTAGTAGAAGTAACCAAGGGACTACCTATATATATAGAAGAGCCAGCACTAAACTGTGAGGAAATGATTCAGTAAGGGCCTGGTTACAATGGTATAATAAGAAATGGGGATGTGGAAGTCGACAAAATGAAGTCTTAGAAATTAGAAAGAATGGAGAGGGACAAGAATGGAATTTCAGGGTGGTGACGAAATGAGTGCGTGGCAAGATAATCTGTCCTAAGAATCGGTACTACCAGCAGCAGAAGTCTTGTACGGATGGTGGAAAAGATCACTGGCTATCATGTCCTATGTCCTATGTTAGAACAGATCCGGAAATATTGTACTGTGGAGTCTCTATGGATGATCTTGTGAACGATAAGGTCATTTTATTTGTGCGAAGGGCATTTCCTAAATTGTTGACATACTGTAGAACGGCAGGGATTTTCTCAACAACAACAAGCCTGGGCTATTCAAGGAGACCAAATATTGTTTTACAACTGCTCTTTGGCCGTTCTTGGTGATGTTATGGGAACAGTCTGACATGTTGTGTTTCTATGGAGTATTTTAAACGTCAGTGAGAGTTTCTCGTCAATTCATGCAGAGTCAACCTTTAATTTGACCACTTCTCATTTGCTTGATCTATAGTGGCCACTCGGCCACCTCTAACATGGTGCGAAGAGTCTACCTAACTGCCCATATGGTGTTGTAGCGCAGATACCTGGTTGGGCCTTATTCGATTAAACAGTCTGATCCTTGCAGGTTTCGTTGGATGGGATCCAACATGCGGCTATTCCTTGAAGCTCTTTTCCCTTCCGTAAAGTCAATCCATGGTTGAAATGATTTGCACCTGTTTTGACTCCAATGTTTATCGGCTCGACAATTGCCTTTTGTTCCGCCAGAGTTTGACAGTTCGACGTTTTATTTTTTTAAACGTTTTTGCGATGAAGCATTAATTCTGCTTTTTAAAACCCTAGACACGCATTCGTCACAGCTTTGTGAAACTGCTATAGGTGCAATACAGTTGATATTACTTCGTGTCGTCTTTTCTGACACCTGAAGAATATCGAGTGAACTTTTAATAGCATTGAAATTGCCGTGTCATACATCATACTATACTCTTTGCATTGTTCATATTTAATCAATTAAGTTTGAGCTCGCTTTCCAAACCGTATTCAGCTCCTTCGTGCGAGTACCGGAGCTGGTCCAGCTAGCGCCGCAGTAGGGACACCCTCTGCCCAGCCTGTGGCTATTCAAGGATACCAACAATGTATCCCTTGATAACCAAATAGGCAATTTTAAATGATGTTTCGCAGGTGCTCTTTGGCCGTCCTTAGGCGCTGTTATGATAGCAGTCTGCATGCTACATTGCCATGAAGTATTTTAAACATCTTTGATATTGTGATTGAGTGGGTTCGTAAATTCCAGCAGAGTCTAACCCTCACCTCACTTGGCCGCCTTCTCTTGGGGACTGTGTGTTACCTCCAGTGCCTC
>JAUYWV010115239.1:0-12179 GCA_032274565.1 Nematoplana nigrocapitula
AAATGTATAGATCCGGTAGCCAGTTTTTGTTGAAGATTTTTTGACTTGGTTCATTTGTTGTGTTTTAGTTCGCCTATAACCTATTTGTAAATCTTCTAACCAATTTGTTTTCTATGGCTTGCATATAGTTGAAATCCTTCAACGTTTCCCGGAACGCTATAAACGAAAATTATTGTATTGTTCCAGCACAAGCGTGATAATGATTATGTAACTTCACTGTTTGTTGTTTGTAAGTTTACATCATAATTACAATTATGAAGCTTTTTATATCGACCAATCGCACTCAGCACGTGTCTATATGTGTGCACAGTTAAAGAGAGTCAACAGCATTCGTCCTTATACTATGTAATTTTGACTTGTTAGGCCTGAAACCTATGCGTGAAGGAATAGTTTCTCTCGGTAAGTTACATAAATAAAGCCAGCACATGTTCCAACATGAGCTTACAAAGTTTATAGATAGGCCAAAAAACATTAAATTATACCTTTCTAACATTTTTATACATGTTCATACATGTTCTAGATCTTGCTTTACACTTTTCTTTCACCGATTTTCTCCGCGCATCAACCGTTTCCATTCACGAAGAAAATGTATATGGGATGCCTTCGTCATTTACGTCATCAGACTGTATTTCATATCTTCCCCACCAGCTTCGGACGCAGGTCAGATTTTAATCATCTGTGATCATCCAACATGCACTTCCTCATTACTCGGGAGGATAATATATAACAATTCTCCTGTCCGCACAATATTCTGAGACGCGTGGCATTACATGCTATGTGATGATTCGATATACCTATATGCATACATGTACTGTATACACCTCGTACATGTATAGCACGCACTATATCCAAGACGATGCCGTCAAGAAACAGCGTGCTGGGAGAGGGGGCAGCAGCAAGAAGGTGTATAAATGGGAAGGAGACTGATTATATACTGAAATATGACAAATCAGTTTAGATGCTGAAAGGGCGTTACTACCTGTTCCTTCTATGTGCACTGCACTGCAGCGTCCTGTTCACACAGAAGGAATATCAAATAAGTGTGTCATGTCTGACACTGCTTTATTTTGTTGGATGTCGTCAGTGCACGTGTATAAAATTTGATGTGTTGCCACTTGGAAGTTGTTACGGTAGTGGCGGAGCCAGCCCATACACGCATCATATACTAAACATATTTTACAAAGTGGAGGATAGGGCCAAAACCAGGGTGAAATTTAAAAAAATAAATGTAGAATATGCAGGATGATATATATGCAGTCTTCATGTGCACTGATATTGACTGCATTCGAATCTACGATCAACAATTAAATTTCTACTGTGAATAAAAGGGACACAAATTGCATGGCCCACACAACAAGAAAGGTATAGGTACATGTAACTAAAATCACACAGCGACTGCAGTGTCAAACCTAAAACTGTCATAGACACTTTCGGTTTTTAAAGTATATAGATACTGTGTAAAAATTTTAAACTTCAAACATTTTTATTTGAACTTCTATTGTGCCCCTTTTTCTTTTTTGCATAAGAGCAAAATGTGATCAGATGTTGAAAAAGCGTCCACATCTACAATATATACTATAGATGTTTTAAATTTTCCATTGCAATCTGCAGTATACGCATCCGAAGGGCGGATGCAGGAATTGCAGTTAATTAGGGGCGGCGCGTGATCCAAAAGGGTACTTGCACTTGGACAAAAACTATAAAAGGCACAGGAGAAAGTCGAAATTAGTTTTAAACGTACTGTACATGTTAATTTTCTATACCATGTGCACCTTGAAATCCAATTATGATACACTACCTTCTTCATTTGAATATACATAAGTTTAAACAAAACCCTGTCAAAATTAATTTCACCACATATACATTAAAGAGACCGGGTTCAATTATTTTGTGGGTTGGAGCACGCCCGCTTGAATCCGTCCTATAGTGCAAATCACACTTAACTATATTAGAAGATAAAATGGTTATATCCATAAAAATCTAAACGGATCAATACATGACAAAATTAAATTCTATTATTTATCATGTGATATGTGATCCTGAGTGGTTTGTTAACAACTCTCGTTATTCAGTGGCAAAAATAATACATTTTCCTTTACAGTCAAGCAAAGCAATATAACATTGCATACTTTTTTGTGGGGGGGGGGAACTAGTCGTGCCATTATCATTTACAAATTATGCCACACAATAAAATTTGATCGTCGTCTAATCATGTGGAGCTCATCGAGATGAGATCGGTCTGTTGGTGGTCGTCTCTATACAACATGTACTAAACAGACAGTATGGGTTGTTGTAATGGATGGCAAAAACACCGCATTATCTGAAAAATAAATCTACATACATATGCAGATCTCATTCACTATATCGATAATTACATGTTTGTTGTCGTTCTGCATTATGCGCATTTTCCCATGTTGTCCTGCATGGTGTGAGAGAAGTGGATGCATCTAACCGTGAAATATACACATGCACTTGTACATATACTTGCAGTGCCGTCTTATCATTACGACATCTCGTCTCGCCTTCCTCTTCTTCAATATACAGGAGCAGGCATAGATTATATGTGTAACTTTTATTACTGGTGTTGAAAACGCGGGCGGGAAAAACATTGTCGGTAATAAATTTACTACATTTGTAGATATGTGCATGCGCTTGGGGGGGGGAGCTATAGGGATGGCGATCATTGCCCAGGACCCTGGGCCACCCCTTTCCCTTTCTCTCAGGATGGGTCCGTGACTGCAGTATCATCGCATCACAGGAGAACGCTATAGATAGGTACATATGACAGCATTAGTGTTTGCCCAAGCAATCTGCTCTGATAAGGACGCGTCGGTCGGTGTATAATATATTGTATACACGCTGTAGTTTGTTTTAATGGAAGCGCCAGTGTAGTCATCGACGACGGTCAAACCAAAATTTCGTGTGGGGAGATAAACTGCCAGTAGCAGCATTTTTTGGTGTGGTGGGGATGGTGCAGGTTATCTGGCGCCAGAAAGATGTCGGGAGAGTCGTTTTCATCACTTTCGATTGGAGTCGATGTGCTTAAAAGAGTTAAACGGTTTTCCCACCGGAGTGGGGAGAGAGAGAGTGTGTATGTGTGTGTGAGAGAGAGAAAAAATGAGAGAGATGGGGAGGGTGGGCGGGTTAAATTAGAGAAAAAATGAATAGATGATAACCTCGTCACTTCTTCTCAAATGGACAACTCACAAATGCTATAAATTGACACAACAAAGACTATACATGCTATACATCTGTATATTAGGAATTATGGGAATTATACCTGAATTAAAATATTTTTATACAACTCGTATATACGTGTTCTTTGTTGAATGCTGTAATCGTTATTTATTGTTATATTGAATGGGGACTATATTGCTGCCAAATTTTGACAACTCACGGCGATCCGTCTCGTATAGTTCAAGTATATGTAGCTAAAACTTTCTTTAACAAAGTAAAATATTATATAGCATATTTTTCAAAAAATATTTTATTTTGTTAATAGTGTATTTAACCAAATATTTTTCGTTTTGTTCGCACCCTTCATTAGCAATTACAACACCCCTCAAATTGGCCAGACTCATGCTGCCTTTCAAGCATCAGCTAATACGTTTTCCCATTCTCAGTGCAACTCTTCCGCATATTTAAATATTGTACCCGTAAAAAGTAAATAATATAGTGGTAACCGATGACAGTATGTTCTGTAGGCATATCACTTATCGCCTCCTGAGTCCAGCAGTGTATATAATTTTAGGATTTTTAGTTCGAAGTGTTACTGTACTTACATTTGTAGCATTCTAATTTTCCCGCAACCCTAATGGGTGCACTAGATCAAAAAGCCAGGATGATTTCGGATCGCACCTCAATGTATATTCCGTGCACTATAGGTAAGATGTACATCTAAAGTGACAGATACAACCTAGAAAACTTCCGTTCATCAACATACCAGTGCACCAAACTTACATCCCCCTTACTCAGTCCACCAAATTTACGTCCCCCTTACTCAGTCCACGAAACTTACGGCCCTCCTCAGTCCACCAAATCTACGCTCTCTCTATGTCAACCAAACTTACAGTCCACCAAAATTACGCCACCTTTAAGTCCAGAAAACATATGCCCTGCATTCCTGAATTTATCTTTTATCTCTTAGTAACTTTTTCATCGTTTTTTCTGGGGTTTTTTTCGTTTTATCTTTCACCGCCCCCTGGAGAAAACAAAACGAGGTAGTCGACTCGTCTGCCTTAATGCGGTACTTACGGGGCTGTAAAGTGTTGTAAATCGATTTTACCCCTGATGAAGCCTCGTATATAGTTATTTAGCGATGTAAGAGTCTGAAGAACATTTTCATCGATAAGCATCTCCCTTCCTGTTTAGATCGTATACACGATTTACAATCGCCTGCTGCTTTAGACATGCGCATATGATGATAAATAGGGACGTATTCGTATATATACAGATCTTTAAACATCCGCCTATCGCCACCACCGGAGATTTACGTGTAACATATTTATAGTACACAGGTGAATGTACAGTATAATATGATGCACCAATAAGATCATCTCTCCTGTAGGCAAAACAACATCATCCCCTTTTCCGCCGATCAGATCAACAGTGTAATCAGATAGCAATCGACATCTTTCCAACTGTTCATCTTGTCAAGTGATGTCTGGGTGTCAAAAACATGTTTGTTTTTTCCTCTTGAAAAATTGCGTGTAATCACTCCAAAAATACCCGGTTTAGGCACGAAAAAATGAACGTGTAGCTATCTAAAATTTATTTAAAGGACGGAAGAGGTTTCTATACAGTGCGTCTGCTGGCACAAATGCAAGTAGTAGTACTTATAGGGTGTCTAAAAAAACTTCTGGTATAGTTGATCAGTTGTCGCAGATGTTTGTTAAACTTTTCAGTTTTGCGATCTAGCGACGCCTCTTTCAAATGTGTTTAACTTATCGGCAAAGTCGACAGTGAAACCCGCCATGTAACTAGAATGTTCACGGTGAGGTTCAAAATTGATTTTACTGGATCAGTAATTCTATCGTGCAAATTTTTAAATATGTACATATAATAGAATTTATCATTTTAAAATAATAATTCAAAATATATCAATTAATTAATGAAATAATGTCATATTAACATAGCTAACAAAATATACACTTATATATACTTCATATGTGCATACAATCCTTTGATCCTTTGATTCAACAAGTTGATCACATGATTAAACGTTTAATAGTTAATAGTTAAACACATTAAAAAATTAGAGTTATTGTCCTAATTGACTGCATGGGATACAGTGCTGCAAATCTATCTAAAAAGTTTGTCTAAAATATCCAAACTTGTCAGTCATACAGTGAATGTGCATTAATCCCAACGAATACAGTCTTTCTTTTTCCATGGAAGCTGTAACATTAGTATGAAGCTTTCGCAGTGAGCTGAAGCTATACGCTCGCATTTAATATGTTGTAAGGGTAAAGTTGGGGCAATTTCCAATAGGGCTGTTCAGATATTCGAAAAGATACAACCTATGAAATAGCTATACCTGTACTATTTATAAAAACTGATTTTTAATGCCCACACTATATACACTGGAAAGTCACAAAATCTCACTATATATAACAGAGCTGAACAATTTTGTAAATCGAATGGACGGTTTGACCTAACCCATGACTACTGTAGTTACGCCCTTAGAACGATTTATTTTATGTTCATTATACATATTAATCATTAATAGAGGCGTACTATACTTTTTCCGTATGGGAAATTTACTATAGAGGACACACTTCAACTTGTTAATGACAATATTGTTGTCACTGGCACATATAGTGGACATCGAAAGCATCACAAATTGCTTGGAACTTTAGTATTCGTATATTCACTCAGGTTTTTAGCTGGCTATAATCAATCGAATTGGTAGGCTGTTGTTCCTAATCATTTTATCAATTTAACTTTACAAATATCACTATGAATAAAGTTAGATCTATATATTATGATTTTCATGTCTGCGCGTGACTCTTAGAATTTCTGCGTTCGTTGAAATGTTTACATTATAGCCATTCTTTAATAGAAGCTTTACTTCTAACATCATTTTTTGAGCATATATCCTGTACTCTTCTTTTGTATTCTGTCCTCAGAAAAATACAATATCTTTATATCACTGGCATAGCACACAATTTTAACATCGAAATAATATTTCCCATGAAATGTCAGGATCCCTATAGTATCATTCGTGTGCTGTTATTTTTTTGAAAAGATAAAATGATTTTTTCGTTTCATTTTCCCGTTGTTTCCCAGCGGATTATTGCACTGTGAAAAGAATGTATTCCGATATTTTCGGTGGCCCCACTGCCTCCCTTCCATATCAGTTAGTCAGTTGTCGGCTCTCCGTATTGGCCATAGCAGCACCGCACAAGCCCTTATATATGCACATGTTGTTGCATCTTAAAAGAGTTACACGGCAAATTCGTGTTATCGCTTGGATTACAGGGATGTTAGCGCCCAGATTACACTGCTTGCTTCGACAAAAACAAACATTCACCACGGGCGGGAATAGCCAGCCAGATATGGAGCTGGAGGGGGGGGGAGAGGGAGGAAGAGGAGGCAAGAAGAAGATGAGGTACTGTGGCTACACAGGAGCAACTTCGCGGTTGACCTTGAAGATGACTGTGCACAGTCAAGTACAGCGTGTGTTTGTGTACAAGCAGATTATAGAGAAAGAAATATTCCTGCTTCCAACAAGATCTACAGAATATAAACTATATCTTTGCTTCCGTGCAGCAATCTAGCTCTCTATATTGTACATTGATGCTGTATATATTTATATAAAATATACCTTGCACCAGTTGGGGCAACTTTTGTGCGTCCCTGTCAGCCGAATTTCCGGCCGGTCTCCCGCAGGGATTCCTGCGGGAGATTGAGTGACCGTTGGTGCCCCGTTGGGTTTGTTGGTTGTCCACGTCCGTCCCCTCTACTGGGGACTGCAGTTTGGGCGACTAGCTGCATATACCGACTGCTGTGGTGAACCGGACACAGTGCGAATATGCAAACAGAATGAACACATTTGAAGATCTTTTAACGGTATAACCGGTTTGGTTGTAATATGTAGTCTAAAAGAAAACAAGCCTTTCCAAGACCAAAAGTATAAAAAGAGGCGAGTTTTTCTTGTTTTAATCGCACTGTTTTATCTATTTAGTCCGTGCGTTTTTTAAACCGTTAATACTGTGCACGCTGTATGCGTTTATTGCTGTTTTGTTCTTATACAGAGAATAAAGAAACAAATTCTATAATTTTCACGTCATTTAAAGGTATGCATACAGTTACAGTATGTGTAAATTTTCAATTAGCAGTTTTGAAAAAATTTCGAAATCATCAGGATAGACGAATACGGAAAATAAAAGGGATACATACCAAACTTCGACCGTTTGGACTGTTTGGTATATAAGTCTGGTTCTTCATTTTGTTTGCCGTATTTGTTTTCCTAATGCCGATTCTTTTTCCGGATAAATTTTATTTCATAGATTTCCAACGTAATTCAAAATGTATGTGTGTGTGAACACCATATACAGTATATGAATTTAATTATTTTCGTCTTAAAGGTTGTGAACATTATAGCGAGTATAGATATATAATGTATATATTATGTGTGCATATATACAGTATATAAATAAGCACACAATTGTGCCTCCAATAGAGTTCAGAAATAAAGTGAAATGAAAAAATAAAAATAAAAACGAGCTCGTCGTTTTCGCAAGTTAAGTCCCTGAGCAACGCGAATAAAGCCTGAGAATTCCCGTATATACAGTATATTCAGACAAAGAAAGCGAGACATGTTATAGTTTGATGGGATGGAGTGGTTTTTTACTCGAGCACATTTACCACATGGTTGACACAGATCTCACTGGGGGTATCAAATTCGACAGGGTTTTGTTGGGAATTTTATAAATACGACTGTGATGATTGATGCCTTTGAAGTTCCCAAATTTGATAAATATTATCGTATCCATCCTATATATAACTGAACAAATATCTATATAATCTCACATATGTGTCTTTAATTTGTATAAATTGTCTATATACTAGTAATTAGGACTTTTAGATTGTATAATTCTGTGAACAAAAATAACAGATTTCACGACTTGTAATGATTGCTATAATAGATTTATCAATGCATAATATTCAACCTTTGTTAAGCTGATTGAGGAAAAAACTTTAACGTTTGCTATAAAGTATGTAGTATCGTTAGTTATAAAAAGCATAGGAACGTCTTTTAAATATAATATATGTCCATTTACGCAATAACTTCCAAAAGAAAACGAACGGAATATGAAGAATTATTGTTAGCAGCAGAAAATATTTTTAATTTCATGGATTTGTAATAAATTTTACGCAAAACACGCATATTGTAAATTGTACGCGCGAAATACAATACAGTAGCTGAATATTTTTCGAGTCCAGTTTGCAATATCAATAATAACGGCAATTTATATAGAGTACTTCAGCCGGCGAAATTCAGATGATTTTTTTCAGAAAGTCTGCTTCATGTTGAAATCTTGTTGAATAACTCATGGAATATTGACAAACTTCTGTCACGGATATTTAGGCCTAAAAATATAGTCAAATATATCACATATAAAGTAAATGTATCCAATCGATTAACATTTCTAATTATGTACCATACTTTCTTTTTCACATGTATAATTTATATTTTATCTGTTTAAACGATTGAGTACTATAACTCTGGGATGTAAAGAAAAACAACAAATAATTTTATTATGAAATTATAATTTTTATAGGTACATATTTTATAATTCAACTGAAATACGTCAATTTGAACAAAGTTACGATTTGTTTTTCTGTTGTATTAACGAGAAGTATCATAGAAGCAATTGACTAAAAATATTAAAAGATCAGGATCAAGTATTGTAATAAATCGAAAAAGTTATTCTTATATAACTGTTATATACGTGTAGTTATACATTTTACTTTTATTCGATATAATAAGGTGACACACAGAAAGGGACATTATTTTGTAAAGACACTTTCCGGTATAGTCAAAGTTAGCGACAAATTATACGATTTAATCAATATAGGAACGATTTTATATGTGGCGATTTTAAAAAGCAAAATGATACATCATGGGAACATAGACTGTTTTCAATATAGCCGCCATGGTGTACTTATTATTTGCACCTATACTGGACATGGAATTTTGTGTAACTATGAAGAATGGTTTTAAATCCTTTTTCAATTCCATCATGTATAGATGCCTCGAAACATTTCAAATAGAATTACAGTGTAAAATTATTAATAGTTTGGAGGTCATTTTCCTAGATATAGGCGAGCAAAAAATAGATACTAGGAAATGTAATATATATATATATATATCCAAACTGAAACTGTGCTTCCAGGTAATGGAGTTCGGCAAATTTACAGTATTTTAAAAGGGGCCCTATGTACACCCCTTGTCATCAAGGCTGGAGTTGTGTACAAATTCCCTTCCTCAGTGGATCCCGGGACATCTTTAAATTGGGGGCGGACAAAGTGATTACTGGTCCTGCTGCATGAAGGTGCACCAGACAGGTCCCAGTGCTGTAGATTCGTATCATAACAGTTTACGACGGCAGAGTGACTGGGTAGAAGTTAATTGTGACGCGCGTGACACCTATATGGAGCCTTCCATTTTTCATAATCAAAACTTGTTGCAATGCTAATATACCGTAAATGTTCGCCATGATTTTTTTCTCCTCTTTTTACTTCATTAGCATTACGGGAGAGGTTACCATCAGTTTGACAGTCTGTTTGTCTTATAAGACGTGATTGGTGGACACGCAAACAGGCCGACGGTTTTTGACCCTATGACGTCTTAAAATGCGCAGCAAAGCTTATATCTATACGATAATACCATGTAATGTTAACATAAATTACCTCGTTAGGAACAACATTGCTTGATTCGACTATTCACTAATGCCTGCGGATGGACAAAGTGTAGTAAAATACTATATTAATATCGCACAAAAAACACATCAATGCCATGTCAGAGGAACTGAATGAAGATTTGGTGACATCGCGTCATCGTGTGTAAGGAAGGAATTGGTGCGTTCAGACAGTGCAGAGTGTGGGGGGAAAGGTTACAGAAGTAGAAAAAGGGAGGTCCCGAAACCGTCTTTCGTTTTGCATGCGATCTCTCTTCATTTCGTCTCCGCCTGCATTTCGCCGTATTGAGAGAACCGACCGTCTTTCTTCCTGACAGTCGAACGAACTCTTCGGGGGGGCAGGTATCAAGGCCTCCTTCAGCAGTTTTGTCACCGAACCGGAAAATTGGAGCTAATCTTTTTCGGTCTGTTACTCCTTATTGCATGCGTCTGATGTTCTGAGATTGTCAATTTTCAATCACACAATTCAATTTTGTAAATGCTTGAATTTTCTTCTCTTCCCTTTGTTTTCGATTTAAGCAGCAATCAAAATATACACAAACAATTGAGATATTTTCTAGTATATTAATTATGAAATTGTTATCCAAAAAGTTTTTAATTCGATGTATCGATATTTCTTTTAACGAAGCGAAGCCTAAAATGGTTTAGTGATATTGTGTTCTGACGATCTCAACTATTAACATTACTAGATTTAGAAAAATAAGAAAATCATGAGCAAAACACAAAATTTTCTTAATTTAATGACCAATATATAGACGTGATTTTTTTAATGCAAACCAAAGATTAAACTCTTAAATTATTTGTCCTCATGAATAATGTCGTTTAAATGCAATACCAGAACATTTATGGAAAAAATATTTCCCTCAAACCGAAACAGCGGAAATAGAATAGACTGTAAGACAATTGCAAGAAAAGGACTAATATGATGTTATTTGTATATTAGAATGTCTATAGTCGTGTCACAGTGGGCGATATGTCTTTATCTAAACGTTTACTTATTATCCTCGGTCGCCGATAAACATTTTCTTAAATGCTGCAGTCTCAGATTATCTCTGTCACCTTTTTTCATATACAGTAACTTGAACCAGAAAAACAAAAGACGCTCAGATCTCTACTGCTTTGGGAAATTGCCACTAGTGATCATTTTCATAATAATAATGATAATATTTATTTATTTCTATAGCGCATCAAGAGTTCAAAAGAACTGTCAGGTGCGCTCAACAAACACTACAAACAAAAAAAATAGAAAAAACAAGATGCAAAATTAAAAAATAAAGGTTTTCAACTGTGACTTAAAGCAGCCAATGTAGATTTCCTGGATGAAACGTGAAGGTGGGGCGCACAACAGTGACCATGTCAAACGCGACCTGAACAAACTATTGGCTCCTGATTTGCAGGTCAAAATAAATCGAAGTCACAACAAAATGAAGTTTTTGCCGCTGTGGAGTCATCGTAAACAGATGGGTGTATTTACTGTATATATTCGGTCAGGCAACCACATTGACAAAGTCAGTGGACTTCCGGAAGTCAGGTCACTGCTAGTTACTAAGTCAGATTACAATTAAGGAAAGTTTGTAGATATTAATGGAAGGTAAACAAAGCGACCCAACTTCTCGGATTGATGATATGCTGGAAGCCCTTTCTATGTCAGTTTATTTCAGCACTTTAAATCTGAATAACAGGTATTATCAACTTCTAGTAAATGAAAAAGACATGGAGCAAACAGCAATCACTACTCCATATGGCCTATACAAATTTACTAGGATGCCATTTGAAAATGCTTTAGCTACGTTTTCAGTATTTAATGAATATTATCTTGCATTGGTCATCATGGGAGATCAGGCGCGGTCCCACAAAAATTGTCAGGGGGGCACAACATAAAAAAGTGTATTTCTTTTGAAGAAGAGAAGATGGTGCCCTATTCAGTAAAGTCAAAATTTCAGGAGGGCCTCTTTTCAATGGTCAGAATTTCAGGAGGGTGCCCTTTTCAGTGGTTATTATTTCAGAAGGGCGCCCTTATAAGTGGTCAAAATTTCAGGAGGGCACCCTTTTTAGTGGTCAGAATTTAAGAAGGGCACCCTTTTTAGTGGTGAAAATTTCAGGAGGGCGCCCTATTCAGTGAAGTCAGAATTTTAGGAGGGCGCCCTATTCAGTGAAGTCAGAATTTCAGGAGGGCACCCTATTCAGTGAAGTCAGAATTTCAGGAGGGCGCCCTATTCAATGAAGTCAGAATTTTTTATTTCATTGAATAAG
>JAUYWV010115250.1:0-12178 GCA_032274565.1 Nematoplana nigrocapitula
TTGGACATATGGTGAGGGGAAGTGCGGGCGAACTATCACTGACCATACTGGAGGGATCGATGGCCGGCACGAGATATAGAGGAGCCCCCCGACGATGATGGATAGATGACTTGACAGAGTGGAGTATAGCAAGACCTACAGTGAGCTGAAAACGTTGGTACAAGACCGGAAGAATTGGAGAAGACTGTCGTGGGAGTTTTTTATCATCGGCCGCCGAGCTTCTACACTGAAGATGGCACTCAAAGAAGAGATAAGATGTTTGATGCATCTTCAGTATATACATTTATAATAATGAAACATTGTTACAACGCTACAAATTAAAGATATAGTAATAGAATTGAAGATAAACGGAAAGGGATATATAAACGTTTAGGGTACACAGTTTTTCACACAGGATAATTTCGTGTAATTAACAATACAATCACCAAGAAGACGAAAGTGATAACTACAGAAAACTTAACGGAATGCAAGATGGGAAACGAAAATGTGGAGGTGGTCGACATCTACATCTTCCTAGTAGCTTCATATTGATTACATGTACAGTAATTCTAATTCTCAAGTTGTTTGCATCTTGCTTATATTTTCCAAACTCTCCTAGTGTCTCATCTACTTTTCAAATGCGGAGTTTTAAATGAGGACAATCATATAATGACTACAGTATTTGGATATCTACATGGTGAGTCAAAAGTCTCCATACAAATAATCACGCCAGATAGTAGTTTGAACAGCAGTTCAATTCAGCAGATTACAGCAAATACAGGGAGATAGGTAATCGATAGTTGTATGGAGACTTTTGACTCACCCTATATTTAAAAATAAAAAAATCTATTCAGGCAGTAAGAAATGTATTTCGATCAATACGAAATCTATTTCGTTTAATAAGATATCTAATTCATAAAACAAGAAAGCTGATTAAACAACAAGAAATCTATTTAAAAAATTTGAATTTATTAATCGTATAAATTAATTATTCAATTAGGAACAACTTTCACGTAACTAAGTCAGATGAGAAACGTAATTTTATATATTAAATGGCTGGACAGAGTGGACGCAGTGCAAAGTACATAAAGACAACGGAGGAAAAAAGTCAAAAGAATTGTGGACGCTGGCAGATGTGAAGATTTCTACATCTTGCGTGATTCATAAGATTCCTAGACCAACTGCGTATGGAATAGTACGCAAAAGCACATGCAAATATTATAATGCGAAGGGAGGCAGGAAACATGTTAAATGATATGATATGCAATGATATGCGGAACTACTGTGAAGAAGTGATCAGTACTGAGCCGGCGATTGAGAGAGATTTTATTGCCAAATAACAGTAAGTATTTGTGCTCACAGGCGGAAATGCTATATTATACTGTAATAATCCTATACATAATTATATAAGACTAGGCAATCCTAACACTAAGGGCAACCCTGTTGTCGACAAGCGCACAAACACAAGAACATCATTCATCAAATCAAACACAGAAAATTCACCACACGTGATGAGTCACCAACAAGATTAGAATTCAAGAATTAAAGTCACGATGACTGACTACTTTGGAAATAACAAAGTAAAAATATCTGACAGCTGTCTTAGCAAGAACATTGACGGTATTATGTACACTTTGAAAAAGTGTTATGAAATTCCAGAAGGTCACAATATTCGTTGTGCAAAAGAGCAGAGGCGAAATTACGTAAACTTGATGATTCGTGCAAGAGGAAATGGTTACGAATTGATATTTATATTCAGATACAATGAACTACGGCATCTGGACGCATAAGTCCATTGAAAGAAGCAAAAGGCGAACAAAATGTCATCGAACGGTAGCAAATTCAAAAGGGAAAACTCAATATAATCATGAGAATATCGAAAGAACGAGGTTTCATACATTGCGTAAAAGCATAGAAACTCAGTTACTATATTGATGTTTTCGTCCAATTCTCTAATCGTCGCGTAAGTGTTGCCTATAATATTCACTGTATACGATTAATAAATTCAAATTTTGAAATAGATTTCATACTGTCTAAATAGATTTCTTATTTATTTAAATAGATATCCAAATTCTGTAGTAATATTAATGAGACTTAAAAGTGAAAATTTAACACTCTGTCACCTATTCAGAAATACTAAACATTTGAATACTATAAACTCACTTTTAACTCTTTGAAGTGACTTGAGCCGAAATAATGCTTCAAACTGTATTGACTGTGGCTGAGTTGTTGTAAATGTAATGGTAAATTGTTTGTTTGTTATGTCTAACAACGGTTCTATCTGAAAGCAGAAATATATTTAGTACATAAAAATGAAATTACTATATGCTTGATTTGACACAAATGTTATAATATATAGGTAAAATATTAAATAAAAAAGGTTTTGATGAAAATCATTATGCAGAGGTACAGGCAATCCTCAAGGAGGTATTGCAAATCTTATTCACTCTATGAGACACCGAAGACTCGAGTGCAGAGAAACTTGTGGGACACACTCACCACTGGAGCCTTTTAGACCAGTATAAATACCCTTAGATGCTTTGGAAGATTTCTGTGAGTTTGATTACAGAACCTTTAACCTTTCAGACAATGTTAAAAAACCACCCAATAAACGTACTCAAATGAAATGTTATATTATTTAATTTTTTTTTAATAATTGTAAAATCGCCGTTAATTTTTTGTGTGTAGTGTAGAATCATCGCATAAAAATCGTCTTCAGACATGATAAAACTTAAGAAGGTTTTTTTTCTTGTTTACACTACATTAATAAAACACTACACTTAAATTTTCCATATATTTTTATCTTACATAGTCTAAAGAACCTGAGGGGATTAATTTTTAAAATGATGAGTTTATATTGCATTCAACATTTAAAATGCTTTCCACTAAATCTTTTTTATCAATTAGATGGGAATGACATACAGTAAATTTAGTGGAGAGAGAGGCAGAATGATAAATACACATGGTTGATAGAAAACCATTAATGTTATTTTGGAACTAGTTCTCTTTCGTGTATTGGATTTTTCAATGTAATATGTCTTTGAGTATAATGTCATCATCATCATTTTTGTTTAACGTCCTTTTCCCATGCTAAGATGGGTTGGACCGGAGCCTTCTTCATGGCTCTTCTCCAAGCGTTGCGGTCTTGTGCAAGGTCGTTTTCTAACCTCGGCTCTCGCAAGTCTACCAGAATAACTTCCCTCCTCTTCCACTGGTACCATCTACCTCAAAATTTCTGCACTTGCTGATCCAGTTATCATTATCTATTCTCTCTATGTGACCGAACCATTTCAGACACACTTATCGCATAACACCTGATATACTTTATATCCCCAGTCTGTTCCTCAGCTCATCAGAAGGCCTTCTGTCGCTAAGACTTACATTACACATCCATCTAACCATCTGCATCTCTGTACGCACAAGTTTACATACATCTTCCTCCTTTACAGGCCATGGCCTCACTAAAATGCACCATACCACTTCTAACACAAGCTGAATAAAGCTTCCCTTTAACCTTGAGCGAAAACCTCCGGGACGTCAAAAGAGGCAGGCAGCTCCCTAAATTTATTCCACCCAGATCTAACTCGCATTACAGAGCTTTCTTCCGCACCATCACCTGCACGCAACATATCATCGAGGTAGCAAAACTGATCCACAACTTTATAATCACCATTTCCAAGTTTGGTATTCTTTGCTGCGTTTCATTTACTTCTTGCGGGTGTACCTAGCATTTACTGCACTTAAAATCGGGAACGTCTCTCAGTTTGCCTTTTAATCCACTGTAGCGTTCATGCACCCATTGGCTGCAAAAACGTACAGTACACCGAGTTCACACCAACACCCTTTCTGCATGCTCCACATGGAAATCTACCTGATGTAAGTACAGGTCGACCTCATCAGTCCCACTTGCCATGACCTTTGTTTTAGCTATGTTAATTCTTAAACCATGCCATTCTTCCAAGTAGAAAATCATTCCTCAAGTTCCTTTAAACTCTCAGCAATTATTACCAGATTGTCTGTAAAAAGAATTTCCCAAGGTAGGTCACTCTTTTACTCTATTGATAATGCTTCAAGAACCATAATGTACAACAGAGAATTTAGCACAGGCGACCGTTGGTGTACACCTACTAAACCACATTCAACACTTCTCCTAGTATGTTCTCGATTCTTACTGCATTGTTGCTGTTCTTGTACTTGCATTTAATTAACCAATAAAATAACAAAGTCAGTACACAATCTAGGAAACTTCAAATTACCTTGCCAGTTTTTTCACACTGATTGATATTTAGAACCAATAATTCCGATCTTTTCCTTCTGATTTTCTTCTTACGGAGGGGATACTGTAGACGAGAATAGAACCGCCGTTGTTTTTTTCTCAACCGTTTACACATAATTTTGATTTGAAAAACATTCACTGACTCTTTCAAAATTAGGTTGAGGGTTTGCTGTCCTGGCTCAGGGAATTCTAGCCCTGGTCTTTTCTCAAAGTCCGATAGATTGGCCAACAGTGAATAATTGCCCTGACTGTTAATCAGTGTGAAATTCGATATTTTGCTGATCATGTGCCCCAGACTTACTAAATCCGGAGATTTAACAAAGTCACTGCTCCGCCTAAAGACTGTTGAAAACTGTGGCATCGGTTGTTGACGGTACTCTAAAAGAAAACAAAATGAATTATTATGCAGTATCTCTACATACAACAGTACAGACAGTGTCGAATTGTAATCGAAAATTAACTCAATGTATATTGTAACTTGGAGTTTGGAAAGTGTTGACAGATTTTTTCGGATAGGTTCAGGTCGAAAGTGAAGAAATAAAGTTGTTAGTAGTATGAACAGTTTATTATATTGTGTTTGTCCAAATTTTTACTACGTAGTGATCTAGAGTTAGGCAAAACTATTTTGGCAGGTGATGTACTGTAAAGTTGAAATAGAGTTTTGTGTAATGGACGACAAGTGGAGACATGCGGTAGGTGACTATAATGTAGATGGTTCGGATTGAGGTCGTTATGTTGCTTTAATTATACTCCTTTATTTTATTGAACTACTGGACCACAAATTTCACCAAACGAGGGATGTCGAAAGAAGATCAGAAAAAGAGATGCAATGTCAAGAAATGCAATGACAGGCTTAACAACTATCTGGAAATAAAAGAATGCCAGTACCAATCTAAAAAACAGATTAGTCAGTGCCTTGGTGCATCCTATATTCACATATGGGTGTGCAACATGGACACTGAACAAGAAGGACTGGAAGATGATATATACGTTTGAAATGTGGTGTTGGCGGTGAATGCTTAAAATCAGATGGACGCAACGCAGGACCAACAGACAAATTCCTGCAAGAACTAGGACCTTCAATGTCGCTATGCGCTACCGTTCTAAAATCTCAGTTGTCATACTTTGGACACATTATGCGGACAAATGACGCGCTAGAGAAGAGGATAAGATAATGTTCGGAAAGATGGAAGGAACGCAGAAGAGAGGGAGGCCAAAGACCAACTGGATCGACTGCATCAGAACAACCTTTGGCCGTCCTTAGCGCTGTTATGATAGCAGTCTGACATGTTACATTGCCATGGAGTATTTAAAACATCTTTGAGATTGTGATTGAGTGGGTTGGTAAATACCAGCAGAGCCTAACCCTCACCTCACTTGATCACCTTCTCTTGGGGACAATCGTGTAACCTCTAGTGCCTCGACAGTTTGGGCCGGGCGACGTGTCTGGCTCGCCTGGGGATGGATTTGGGAATACCGATGACGTCACTTTTTGGAATTCCTGGGTCTGTTTTGGGGTTTGTTGGGTGCGGCGTTTGTCCTGCTATTCTCGACGCACACGGTGTCCTGGGGACCACCCTGAGTGGTGGTGCCAATACACGTGGTTTCGGGACATCTTGGTTAGGCTTGGGTATATGTATGGTGTTCTATGAAAGTTGGGCCGTTTGGTTAAATTGCAACAACCTTCCTGAGGGTATCGCTTGGGTGAGGACTGGTGTCCACCTCTGTTGTATGTTAATCACACAGCCTCATCTGAGTGATATTAAACGGTTTAGCATCTCTTCTGAGACACTTTGTATGTCCAAGTTAGATGTATCTACCGGCACGGCCTCTCAGAGGAATACGTGTCGGTGGACTCGTATCTGAGGGAGTTCCGGCTCCCCTGACGAGACCCGCTATACAACAACAACAACATCGATAATGGACCGAAAGAAATGGCGTGCTATTGTTGGGGCCACAGCAGCACTAATCGCGCTTCCTGACTAAAATAAGAAGTGGAATTAATAAAATATCCAGTCGCTTTTATTGGTTTCTATGTCAAATAAATTCTTGAGATTATGACTTTTATTTATTCCGGTGTCAGCAGCATCGCCTGAAATCTACTTGATTTGAAGGAAAACAAAATGAGACAAGATTCTTGGCTCTGATTCTAACCATCGTCTTTCTGCTATCGCCGGGGAAGTTATGCAAATGTTAATTGTACACCACCGGGTGTGTTGTGTATGTGTGTCTGTGTAGGTTCGCTGTACATCGAGCTACACCAATAGTGCATTTGTCATAGTTTGATTTCTTTCGCCTCCTGAACGCTTGACAATGCATATGCTTGATCAGAGAAATTTCACTGAGAAGAGATGCCTTTTCAACCAACTTTTTTCGTGTTGTCTCGCCGCACGCACTCTATATAATAATTTCGTCTGTTGTCTAGGCAGCTGAAATGGAACGTCGTACGACGCAGCTCCAGCAAGAGTACGAACGTGAGAAGCAACTGTTGGTCCATCAGATGACCTCGGTGGCAGCCAGCGCCACGCCTAGTGGGGGTGGGCCGGCGGTGGACACTGCTGCCACTAGTCCGGATTTGGCACGTCTTGCCCACCTGGAGAAGGAGTTGCTCGTCTACAAGAAGACCTGCCGCGAGTTGAAGAAGAAGATCAAAGAGTGGGTTCTCTGCGGCAGACTTGTCGGTAGGTTCCATTGGATTTCCTTTCTCTTTGTTTTTGAGTCGTGCTTATTTTTTTGGTGTTCGGTGGAGCTGTATCACCAAGCGGATGTGAGTGACGATTACAATCCTCCCTCAACCATCTTCACTTCCATCTTCTTCCCTTCCTCCTACTTTTCTATCCCTTTCTTCTCCTAATCTACTATCGCCATCTTCACTTCCATCTTCTTCCCTTCCTCCTACTTTTCTATCCCTTTCTTCTCCTAATCTACTATCGCCATCTGCACTTCCATCTTCTTCCCTACCTCCTACTTTTCTATCCCTTTCTTCTCCTAATCTACTATCGACATCTTCACTTCCATCTTCCTCTGTTCCTCCTACTTTTCTATCCCGTTCTTCTTCTAATCTACTATCGCCATCTTCATTTCCATCTTCTTCGCGACCTCCTACTTTTCTACCCATTTCTTCTTCTAATCTACTATCTTCATCTTTACTATCTTCGCTTCCATCTTCTTCTCTTCCTCTTACTTTTCTTTCGTTTTATTCTCCTAATCATTTTATATCGCCATCTTCACCATCTTCTCTGTCTCCTACTTTTCTATCCTTTTCTTCTTCTAATCGTTTTCTATCGCCATCTTCACCATCTTCACTTACATCTTCTTCCCTTCCATCTTCTTTCCTTCCTTCTACTTTTCTATTCCTTTCTTCTCCCTATCTACTATCGCCATCTTCACCATATTGACTTCTATCTTCTTCCTACCTCCTACTTTTCTATGCATTTCTTCTTCTAATCTACTATCACCATCTTCGCTTCCATCTTCTTCTTTTCTTCTTACTTTTCTATCGTTTTATTCTTCTTCGTTTTCCCAAACGGTTCCAGCGAAGCGCGGATATTCGTCATCTTCGCTATCTTATCTTTCTCCTACTTTTCTATCCTTTTCTTCTCCCTTCCTTTTATACCGCCATCTTCACCATCTTCTTCTCTTTCTCCTACTTTTCTATCCTTTTCTTCTGCTAATCGTTTTCTATCGCCATCTTCACCATCTGCTTCTCTTTCTCCTACTTTGTCATTTTATTCTCCTAATCCTTTTCTATCGCCATCTTCGCCATGTTATCTTTCTCCTACTTTTATATCCGTTCTTCTCCGAATCCTTTTCTACTGCCATCTTCACCATCTTCTCTTCTATTTTCTTCTCTTTCTCCTGCTTCACTATCATTTTCTTCTCCTAATCCTTTTCTATCACAATCTCCATCGTCTTCTTTGTCTCCTAAATTTTATCCTTTTATTCTTCTATTCCTCATGGATTCCCATCTTCACAATCTTCTCTTAATCCTCTTTTGAAAATGTGCAAGTATAAACGTTTGACCATGGATAGTCCGGTAAAACAGTTTACTAAAATATGTTACATCATCTAAAGTATTAAGTATCTAGTCAGTTCAAAGCCTCGCCGTTTCTCCGTATTGAATCATATCCATATGTAGGTCATTTTATCCAGTGAAAACAGTGTTCTAAGAGTTAAAATATACTTCCTGCGGCTCTAGCAAGTCAATGCCGCATTCAATTATCGTTATGAAAACATGCTACTGAAACGCGAATGGTGCCAGTCAGATCACCAATCTCGTGCGAGGGTCCAGAGCGATTTGATGATGCCATTTCACCCTCCTTCTCCTTCAGCGGATATCGATCTGCAGGAGATAGCGGCGAGTCAGCAGAGTCACCAACACCATCCGACGAGTGGACGTCCTTCGAGCGGGTCCGATGCCCGGCCCCATTCGGGTAACGGACCACCTCGGCCCTATCATCCCCAAGACTACGCCGGCTCGACTGCTGGCCCCACCGTCGTGCCGCCCATCGCCTCCCCCAGATCGACAGCTCCGGGCCGACCGCCGACCAGCGGTTCAAACTCGCGATGGGAACGGGTCGATTCTGCCTCAACACCACCGCCCAGCGCTCCTTCCAGTTTCCCACCAGATGTGCTCCTGCCTCCGCCCAAGACCAGTTCGGTGGGTGCCACTGGATCGGCATCGGGGGCCGCTCTTCCCCTGTCCCTCAGCTCCAGAGATGCTGGCGGAAGTCAGGGCTCGGCCACTCCTGTGCGTGTGTCGCGGAAGGGGGTGCGAGAGATGTCCCAGGAGGAATTGGCTTCGCGCAGATCTCAGTTGTCGGTTTACGGTGAGACCACCAACTCTACTGTCCCCTGCCTAACTGTACTGTCAGTCCAGATGGAGGACGTCTTGGTCAAAGTAGCAGTCCATTGTTGCATGGCAGGCAGACAGTTTCCTGGTCGACTAGACGCGAGGAGAGAGATGGGATAATTAGAGAGAAAGAAAAGAGTGTCAAATAGAGATGAGAGCGAGAGAGAAAAGAGTGTGAGGAGAGAGATGGGTTAATTAGAGAGAAAGAAGAGAGTATCAAATAGAGATGAGAGCGAAAGAGTATAGAGTGTGAGAAGAGAGATGGGATAATTAGAGATAAAAAATGGAGAAAGAAAGAGAAGAGAGAGACGTGGGATAGAGAGAGGAAAATGAGAGGAGAGGGGTGTATAAATAGTCGTCGCCATATTGTAGTGTTCCGTAACTCGAAGTTCTGGAGAGAAGAGAAAGAGCGTAGGAGGTCCCAGGGATTGCTGCACTTTTCCTGCACACCCCCGACACGAGAAGGCGGCTACATGGTGGCGATTTGAGTTCACACCTTGCCAGGCTGACTGGGCTGTTCAGCTAACTTCTTGTATCATAATGACGGATGATTTCTTTAGTGATTTGCCCTAATGCATGCAAGAAGTTGAAGGGGGAAAGAGAAGCTATGACTGTAGATTTCAACAACGCTCATATCTCTTGCCATGATCCACCATATCAAAGTTTGATTTAGCCGAAGATGGTATGTAAAATAGGAGATACTAAATAGAAGAATCAACAGCTGCTTGCGCAATGAATGTAGTCTTTACCAGTTGCGTTGTTGCTATAATAGCACCAGTTTATTAATTACCACGTGGCTTCTGCATTGCGGTGTTTATAGTTTTACCTGGGTGGTCTTTAGAAAGACGGCGAATCCAACCTGTAGAACTACGATTACACACAATGATCTTTTAGCATATCTGCGTTGCCTGGAAACAAAATGGAGAGACGCATTGAAAAGGTGTTTAAAATATGTGTATATGAGGCTCTTTACGTGTTTGACTTGATGTGTAGTTACATTGTGCTTTTGGTAACATTATTCGAAGGGCGTTAATAAATAATATTACAGTGAAATTCTTTATTAAAACTATCCATTTATTCATAGTGTATCTTCTATACTATTAAAATTATTGTTTCAAACACAATCAGATCTTCTTTTGTATTTATTTGATCAGATTCCCTGGAGGACGCCCCACAGTCTGGGCGCAATCAATGAAAAATGGCCTTCCCGCTCGTCTGGAATCACTATTACTATCCAATTATGCATTCCTCAAGTGAAAGTAACAGCTGTGACCCCTCACCCTTGGTACATACTCCTGACTCACTGCTGATGAGCCTATTGACCTGCTTGATTTTGTTTTGATGTTGTCGTTGAGCGATATTTGTTTTTTACTCGGCTAGTATTATTGCGGCTCTTTATACCATGCATCTGATCACGTTGTCATATTGAAAATATGTTTGTGTAAATCTTTGTGTTTTTTTAATTTATATACTCGTGATAATAGAGCTAGTTAATAAAGCCCTAAAAAGCTACTCTACTTTACGGTTGTATGGTTGTATATGTTTTATTGGCACAGCTTTAGATGAAAAACGGTAAAACTCCGAACCGCCAAGAACAGACCTTCCTTTTCAGGGATGCGTAAAGCACATCCAGGTTAGATTCCTGGGATAGCACATCTTCTAGCAAAGCCGCGCGGCAGAAACGATCATTAAAAATGCTATGACAGTGTAGCCTTCTTGCACAAGATGAGTTTATAAAGTAATGAGATAAAGTAATGTAGAAATACACTGCTATAGTGTCCGCTATTATAATATCTCCTTTATAGGTAAGTCTGACAGCAATCCCTCAAGGCAATCAAAAAATACCTATTTTACTATTCTTAATTTTGGGACTCTACCCTAATAAATTTATCGCATCCAGGCATTTATTCCCTTTTAAAATTACGAGTCAAAGCGAAATTCATTTTTCTTGCAGTTCTGTCGCATTCGTCGAAAATACAATCAGGAAGTTTAATTAAGTGCTGAGTGATATGTAATTTTTTAGTCTGCTCACTGATAAAATACAATTCTGAACCAATCACTGCTAATATCATGTTCAATGGAAATCTACGGACTTGTACTTTAACAGGAATGTTCTTCGGTAGAATTTTTCTATTTTTTACTGATCAGATTGACGAATTTCGATGATGGATCCAGTTTTGTTTTCATTTGTTTTCGTAGTATTCCCCCTGATAATTCTGGATGCACATTCTGCTTCCCGCAAATGTTGGTTCCTGATTTTGCTTTCAGTGATTGTGACGTGCGGTAGGTACTTTATTATCTGATAGTAGGCCTATGTGTGGATGAGTCCTACAAATCGGACTACCGAATATAGACAGCGCTGGCTAGAATTTATCTATCGTGAGTATTTTGGTATGAAAACAGCGCACTGGAAGGAATTGTTCAGTATCAACATTGCAATTTGGGTATATGTTATCATTTACCAATTTTTGACTGTCTTTACAATGACAGCTGCTATGAAGCAAAGCGAATGAAGACAATCTGGAGTATTAGCCTAGCCAGAGAGGAACTAACTTGTGTAGGATAGATTAAACTGATACTGGTAAGGTGAATATCAGGTGAAGGCATGATTAATTATGAGTCCAAACAAACCAGTAGCATATCAGTCGATTTGTGCTTCGCACTTTGAACGTGTATAACTTTTAAATACCGTAAAGTCTTTCTTTTAGGTTCCAATGACTTGAATTGACGAGGCTGTTCGCGTTGACATTTTATGCCTTCGCTGAGTCATTCGCTAGATTCCAATATTCTTCATTGACCTATGTAAGTTTAGTAAAAAATAACTCATTTACAGTAAATAAACAAAAATACTTTTAATTTATCAAAGGCGGTAGTTTTAACATGGCGGAACCGTTAACTCTTGAAAAAGGTAAACATTATAAATAAAGTATGTATTTCATAGTGGATCACTTAGTCTACTGTATTAAAGATAACTTAACCAATATAGGTTGAGGCGGTTTCCTATTTTACCGTCGTATAATAATTTTTTTAAATAAATAGTTAAAAGAAATGAATTGTAATTGATGAATAGA
>JAUYWV010115261.1:8377-20855 GCA_032274565.1 Nematoplana nigrocapitula
CACAAAAGTTTTATTTTTCATTATCTCACTAGGTTTCATGTGGCAGGAAATAAAACAATTGTGGAAAGATGGTGTCAAAGGATATATTACCGACATGTGGAACTTGCTCGATTTTGTGACCAACTCTCTTTACATTGCCACCATCGGTCTGCGAGCTGTAGCATTCTATAGAGTAAGTTTGTATGGGGTCATTACAAAAATTATAGCGTACATTTTAGAGTTTATTATATAACGGTTTTCTTAACTGTTTCCCTGTTGTCATTGGAGTATTTCCTTCGAGTTAGTCCAAAAACAATAAATATATACAACATGCCTGAAGGCGCGCGGTAAGAAGACTTAGGGTAGCTCTATCATGACACAATTCACACCCACCAACATGGAGAGCGCCTTTAAGGCCTTCAAGGAGCATTTCGTGTGACGCCCGATCAGGGGGGACACAGTTCTCCTCATTTCGGGTGGGTTTCTGCCATCGCGGGCAGAGGGGTCTGCCCTCTCGTGCGCAGGCGATAATCTAGCCTAGGAACCTCGTTTTCTGTCTTCTCCGGTCTTCAGAATCTGTGTCCTGCGTATGAATTGTCCTACGCTACTTATGTAAATATTAGAGGGCACAGCAGATCTTTAGAGCAGTGCTGAATGTGGCAGTCTGTCACAGAGAAGAAGGCTTGTAAGAAATTCAGTGGGCAACGCTTAGATTAGAGTCGTTGGCCCTGCCACACTTGCGAGGGTAAAGATCCTGAGCGCAGGGTTGAATCGGCTGTTCCAGCGGCTCAGGGACAGGACAGTTTTGAATCCAGACAGGTGAGGAATGCTTGAGGCTAGATCGCAACGGGTTTTGGGAATGCCACTCATGTGATTGGTTCTCTCAAACTAAAGAGCACCTACTGGGAAAACGATGGCCTTGGCAAAGTGATGGGAAGGATGGATGCAGACCGCTTCACAGGTCATCAGCTATGGTTCTAGAGCAACCCGGATAAACTGAGTGTATTGGTGCTGCTTTACCGTTTGAGGATCTATTATATAGTTGGCAGAAGGGCTTGGTGGGGACTTGTTGAGCTTGGCTATCTGTTTCCTGTCCGTAAGATGGATAAGGGGCTTCCCCACCAACAGATTGGTCAGAGTTCTTCGTCTCAACGGAACTGAGAGAAAGAATAATTATTCCATGAGAGACTGCTAGAAGGTTCCGTACTTCACGCCCTGTTGTTCCTCTTCTTTATATTGGTGCTTTTCACAGTCGTTGTGGTAGTGAGGTGGTGTCGGGACTATAAGCTCAAAGTTAATCTTGATAGCGGTTTGGGTAAGACCTTGACCGTGGTGACAAGTCTGCGGTTAAGGGTGCGGAGTTCACATCGTCCTTTGGAATGGAGGTGAGTGCACTGGAGTTGGCGGTCGATTGAGTGGTGACTAAAGAACTGGAAGGTCGGTTTTTTATCTGATCCGACAATAGGCCTTGGCTGCACTAGGCAGCGGGACATCTGGTTGTAGCCCTGTTATAGATTTTATTTGAGTCCGGTTAAGAAGGAGATAGACTTCCAGACCAAATTAGGAGAATAACCAAATACTATTGAGCTATGATAATATATTTTACTTGTTTAGCTATACATTTAGTTGTGAGTGAAACGACGGATAATCTATCTGTTTAGAGGAGTGCTCCATCTGTGCCCACTCCTTTGTAACACATGAATGATCTCCTAGGTTGGATTGGGGCTATTTGTCGTTTGGGTGGGTGTGAGTTGGGTTATGAAGGTGCTGCTCCAGTTAGTATGACGCACCTTCGAGTGTTTTCAATATTTAATAAGATCGCTCAATAATTAAAAATTATACAGATAAAAATAAAATAAGAGAATACCATGGTAGCTTTGTGTGAGAACAAATTTTTATGCGAGGAAAGCGCATGATCACGTATTTTACCCTGTCTTTAGATAGTTTAAGAAAAATTGCACGCTGATTATTGCCCAAAGAAATCTTTTATTCTAATAATGGAAGACGGTGTGTAATGTATGTGCGCCTTCAAACCCATATGAGAATTAATTTGTTAATTATTGTAATATATGTGCCCTTAGCATGTCAGTAATCACATATTTTACAGGATGGAATTCCCCGAATGATTGAAATTAAACGTATAAATGATCACGATGAATTTTTTCAATTTTCATATTTTACAGAAGTGTTCGCATATATAGCTAAAAACTTGACCTGTGTTTTTGCAAAATTGCTTGTGATGTCAAACCCACCTCTCCAATAAAACTAATAAATAAAATTGGGGTCTATTGTCCCAAAGAAGATTGCTGAAATATAGTTTGGGTGAAACTTATATTAAGAACCGTTTTTCGTCGTTTGGTTGTAACAATGAGTCCTGCGGGCGGTGTATAAGCTATATAAACGTATGTCAATTGCAAACACGTTCGGTAACAATAAAACATAAACATATTACAAAATTACAGTTATAGTACTTGTTTCTCTTCTATTATTATATCTGTGGTATCTCATAGAACAACGGAACTTCATTAATACTAAAAAATCGATATTTCTGCATAGGCTAATCATTAAAAGATTTCGCGTGTTCAGGTTTATTTGTTTAATAAACAAAAGGTTCTAGGGACAGCAATTCACTCCAACTTACACGCCCCCCCCCCCAAGGAGAAAATTTCAGCCACTGTTTTGAAACCAATGCTCCGAGAAATGCAGATTCGATTTTGTGGAATCTGATTTAATTATTGAGATTAGTAGCTAGATTAGCTCAGTCGATTAGACAAAATCTGTTTTTCTGAGCCACTATGTATTGTATAATCAATACGAGACGACCTTTACAGAATGATCGTTCCAATGGAATAATTTCCGACATCATTACTGATTGATCAATATTTAAAAAAAATTTTTTTTCATTAACGTTATGAAATCGTTAAATTGGTCTTATTTCCTATCTACAGTGTAGGTGACTCAGTAAAGACATAAAAATCATTTGAACTGTTTGCCGTTTAGGATCGTGCCTATAAGGATATTGAAACCTTTAATGGCGGAGACTGAACTTACTGAACTAAACTGGAGTGGGCTACTTGAATATACATATGTACATCGCGCATCTTTGCAATTCGCTTGATCATATGCAGTACCAAGAGCTCATTGGCTAATTTCTTCGAAATTTCGTCAGAAATTCAACTGCACAAGATTCCCACTTCATTAAACAGACGTTGAATGGAATACAAGTTTTACGATGAAGAACTACGAATAACACAGACTACATTGCACAACACCTTAATTATCAATTCATCCTTATGCGATCGTATACATGAAGAATAATTTCCATCCGTATAATTTTGTCGTAGATGGTGTGTATTCAATAGCTATACCAATATGTGACAATCAAAGAATTGGTTAGTGTAAGAATTAATAAAAAGTAAACATTATATTAGATAATTTTATTTAACTCTACACTATCGGTGGTCAATGAACCTTTAGCCCATAATAAGTAGTACGTAACAGAGATATTATAAGAAAGGCAATATCGATATCTAACAGAAAAACAAATATAAATCAATAAAACACTTGAAAACAGAGTATGTTCAACAAAGGACAAAGTTGGCCTACAATAAAGAGTATTTTGTACCTATAAAATATCCAGCACGAATAATAATGTTTTTGAGTAAATCAAATGCGATTTTGTTAAGAAATACCTTTAAATTTCAATGCATCTGGCGCATTATGCAGTTGGTTAGACTGATATCTACCATAGATTTGGTGAATAGTCGCAAGAGCACTGTTTAGGCTTCCCATAATCTTTTTCTGTTGCCTTTAAATCAGACCGCATGCCCCACCATAGACTAAAGCGGTAAACCAAGGGCTTGCATATTGACATGATACAATATGCAGTAATATTGATTACATAACACATTCTCAGGGGTCTGAGTTCTGAGAGAACATAGGTGCATGTAGTTCAATATCTCCAATCATGTAAGATTTGGATTATTAATATAGTAAGAAGAAATTAATCTGACGAGAATAGAAGCAAGCCGAAGTTTAAGAACAATAATTTTATAGAGATTTCGTATAGTACTCTCATGAAAAATAAGACGCCAATTTGAAAACGATTAAAAGGGTCAATATATGCGTCCCTATAA
This sequence comes from Nematoplana nigrocapitula, assembly GCA_032274565.1. NCBI lineage: Eukaryota > Metazoa > Platyhelminthes > Proseriata > Nematoplanidae > Nematoplana > Nematoplana nigrocapitula. The sequence continues at coordinate 12,493 of JAUYWV010115261.1, forward strand.
AGTGGCAAGGAGTGAGATATTTTGAAAATACTGTTGGTAACAAGCTCGGATGGTGTGCTAAGGAAGTCTGGGCCATTCTTCCTGGAGCTCACATGTGAGCTCTACTATTGCAAGCATACTCGTCCAGACGACTGATACAGATCTCACACCATCTCACATGGACAAATATAGATAAGCATTTCTAATCTTATTAACAGACCATCGAGCTTCTCAGAGAAGTGCTTTTCAGTAATGATTGGTTTCAGTGCGTATAGGGCTTTACTTTGCAGGTGAAGTAATAAGCGAGATATCAGACGTTTGGAACTCCCATCATTTCACATATAATTACCACCGAATAAATTGACACGAGTTGAAATTAAACCGTTCAATGGAAAATCAGGTCAATCTAACGCGCTAATTTTTGTTTGGTGTCTGATGTTCGCTGTACGTCTGCGCACAAATAATTTTTGTTATTGTGTACAGTACATGAGGCTTAGTCACTGTAAACAGAAGTTAATTCTTGTTTGCCGAGCAGTATGTGCACTCGTTTTCATAATTAGAACTACCATTCTTTCTTAATTAGTAGAGTTTCCCGGGAGACAAAGATAAACATCGTGCTAATGATCCCGATGACAAACCGTTTGGAAGTATCGGCTTTTTGTACACTGTCCCTGTTTGTTTACTAATTAGTTAAAATGCCAAATGTAGGGAATTTTTATATATAAAGAAAGTCGTAAGAAATAACATTTGAAACACCTGATGTGGTATTGGATTGATCATATAATAATGAAATAAGTACAATAATTCACTATACATATCGTTACAAAGCTGAAAGCGAACAATTAAAAACAAGTAGAATATATTTGAATTCTCTTTGTTGTTAGCCTGGTATATTTACTTAGATCATAGTTATGTTAATTTTGTATTATAGTTCCAGTACTTTAATAATAGTACTGTAGGTCAATCCAGAATTTGAATTTTATTAAGGCAATCAATAACATCATCAACTGATTTTCAAAGTAAGCAAGTGTACACCATTAAAATAGTGTACGCCAACGTGAAATAGTGTACGCCAACTTGAAATAATGCATGATAAATCCAGGAAATTAGTTAAAAGTACAGTCTATAAAAACAGGTCCATTGTCCTCTGCAACTTTAGTGTCCTTTTCAGTCTCTCTTGGCAAAGCATTGTCAATCTTGCCGGTCTGGAGAATTTAAGACACATTTGCCTTCTGAGCGTAAGACATTACCTTATAATGTCTCAAACATTCCAGGGATCTATGGCCGGTAGTTTCTTGGATAAGTTGCTCATCTACCCCGGCTCGATAAAGACGCGTTGCTGCGGTCGCACACGGAATGATTTGTGTAGTTTCCGACAAATCCGGTCTTATTATACAGCCGTTTCACTGCTGAAGTCAAAGTATGGACTACATCTGGGTTTGCAATGAACCATTTGTCCCCATCTAATTTTCGTTTTGACATTATATAGAAGCATTAATCCGGTGTGATGTTATCTGGACAAAGTGACTGATATAACATAAAAGGACGAACTGCGCATGTTCTCTCCCTTGAAGAACTCCGGGGAATAATAACTTCCTTCGGGGTAAATTTTCGATAGTTGAGTTATAATGGCTTAATAATGAAGCTAATTTTTAGATGCAGTACATTATTAAACATACAGTTATGAATGAATAATGGAACACATGTTTTACAGAAAAACCTCCCAGGTTTTACAAGGCTATTGATGTAGCTTGTGAAGTTAGGCAGGAGGTAACGATCTCTAATTCATAGGGATAATGTCTTACCGTTTTTTCTGTTATTTTTAATTTTTTATTGTCGTTTTACTTTCAGGAGATCGATTGTATAGAACTTTGGTATATATAGTTAGCTTAGTTTGTGTACATAACTCTGTGTTGATTTGGTTGATATAATTTTCAAACCCAAATATAAACGAACTGAATCCCCCTCACTCAAAAAAGATTATTGTTTATGAATAACATTACTTTGGCCTTTTTGTTAACCTGTAAAATATGGGAGTTTTTTCCTGCCAGACCTGGTATAAGACTGTTCATTCAGCACAATAATCGTTTGTACTGCGCAACCACATACATATACTGTATATACCGCTAAAAATATCAGATGAAAATTAGATTTGATCACTTTCGCCTTCTCACTTTCTAATATAAACGATTCAATTCAACTGCTCTAGGCGTTTAGTAGCGTAGAATAACTCCGCTAATGAAGAAATTAAATTAATTTTAACTAACCTTTGCTGTTCATGCGATATATTTTGGAAAATCACTACCGCAAACAGTCATTCACGATTTCTGTTAGGCTTAATATCGAAATCGTTTCCTGATACGCTGTCGCACCTCTCTGCTGCAAGGAATAATGATTGTTTGCCTCACGAAACGAAAGTACCACCTTTTTGTCTACAACGTTAATATCAGTTAGCTCAAAAAGTGTCACATTTAATCATGTAAAGTTGCTCCTTGGAGACGAGCTTCACTGCCACAGTGAACAAGGCTCAATCAGATTATATTGTTAACAGAAAACAAAGCCAACTGCAAGAACAGCTTAAAACAAATAAAAATTGCATTATCATCCATTTCGTTCCGGAAAGATTTAATGATATGCATTTCTCCTAGCAAAACAACATCACAATTTGCTTCAAGTTGCCATGACGACAGCACCCCACCCATGTTGCGCCAGTGGGCAAGTTCGGTATATACACAGAGCTCAAATTTTCATATTTACCGTTAAGTATAGCATGTACAGCATTTTACTTCGTAAAAAGCTTTCCAAAATACAAATTATATATTACTAATTGATTTTTTTATTTGAAATTTAATTTTTATAAGCTGAAGCTCTAATTCATTGGCGATGTTTCAAAAGTCGGCTATAATGTTGACTTTATATTGTTAAACTAAGTCATTTTTATCTAAAAAAGCAGAAGAAGAAAACAAGTCTATTATCGAATGAAAATAAACTAAAACAACACTTTACAAAATGAAGCCGATTATACAACAAGGAGAAAAGTCCATCAATTTTCATCACTTTGTGTAATCACAGGAAATAAAGTAGTTTTAGTTTCTGTGCTACAGGGCATTTGGTGGTTGTCGAATACATTTTTGCTCTTTTTAAATCTTCGCTTTCCTTACTTGAAATTGTATTTACTAAGCAGAGTTGTGTTCCTATACACAAATTCTTTAATGTCTGCTTCACCCAAAGCAAATGATGTATGTTTTTATGCCCGCTTTGTTGATGACATTTTTTGTATTTTTCGTGGTAATTCCCACGTTGACTTCTATACAATCAATGAAAGTCACCCGAACATTAAATTCACTTGTGAAGCTACTCACAAATCCACCGCTTTCCTAGGCTACCGAGTTGATATTTCTGACAATTATGTTAAAAACTCCATCTACCGGAAAAAGACTTACAATGACCTTCTCTTGTCGTATTTTGTTATTTGCTCTTTCCAGGGGGGAAAGGTCTTATCCTTTGCTTACTCACCCGCGTTTACACAACTTGATCTATTTGGTCGCTTTTTAATAAGGAAATTATTATTATTTATTAAACGTTTATTATTGTAAACGAATGAAAATCGGAACAAACTTGATAAAGAAAACTAAAACTACATCCAACAGGGAAAATATGTCAAAAAATATTGTATCAAAACAAAACAGTTTCAAATTGTGTAATTTATTATATGCGCAGAAAATTTGAAATATTTTATTATTAGTCAAAAACACAAGACTACTGTAGAGCTGTTTTTTTTTAGGGTAGGCCTACGTATTTTCAAAAAATGAAGCGCAGTTTCTTCCTAATCAACTTTGGTAATCAACTAGGTAATGAACCTAAGCGGTTAATCGACACAGTTAATCTTAGTCAATTACGAAGTCGCCTTAATGTGGAAAATAAAAGCTTACACTCACATGATGTTATACTGAACATACATGCAATTTTAATTACCGGTGTATTCTATATGATGCAGGCTACAAAAGCAAAATCTATATTGCATTTTATTTTTCTAAGCAAGTATAAAATTGAATAAATATTGAATTTAAAAAAGATGTTGGTTCAATAAAGGGCAGGCATTCAAAAAAGGTGTGTAAGGGGGTCAGTATAACGGTCAATGTGGAACAAAATCAGAGGAAGTAGCCACAGTAAATTCAAATTCACTTAACTAAGCTAGTTATCAGATGACTATTCCTTTAATACTACTTAAATAATTAATCAGTAGTATTTATTCATTATGAAATATCTGTAAAATAAATGGGGACAAGCAACGTGATGATATTTACCTGTCTGGATAGGATGACATTTTGGATTTGCTATAGTAGCGCTTTCTTAGACAGTCAACAGAAAAATTGACTCTCCACAATGCAGTTTGTGTAAAACTCGCGACGCTGCCTTTGAAACACGCCGACCACTACTTCTCTGTTCCTCGCCAGGAAAAATTATGTTATCCAAGTTTTGTGCGCTCCGGTACTTTAAAACAATTTTACGACCTCCAATGACGCGCGATTCGTCCAGATTAAAAAAACTCTTTTGCTCACCTTAATTGTTCTGCCTATCTTGACTTTGAGAAGGCAAACTGCTGATGGCGACGTTGTTCCTATGTTTTTGCACGGCGGTCGGGGTTGTTTCCCTGCACACACATTGTAGGTATAATCAGTTAGTTATTATATTGAGGATATAGACTATAGAGGCAGTATAGTTTAATTTTCCCGCTTTCCCCTGTTTTTATTCTTTCTGTTTCATTTTCTCTCTCACACTCTCCCTCGACCCATGCACGTAAAAGGGCGAACGGAATCAGCCAGACATAAACACGATGTAATAAAAGTCTATTTTATGGACTTTATAATTCCCCTTGTGCTGCAGAGACGCGCGCACACATCACATATGGGGCCTTCATTCGGGTCGCTTGTTGGTTCGGTCATGATTCGCGACGTCTCGCAGAGCTCTGCAGCTGCCTTTCTAAATGTGAATGGCTGGTTGGGGGTCGTTGGGGGTCTGACTGCTGCTGGTTTGCTTGTCTACGCGACGTAGAAGGTAGTAAATAAATTGTGTGTAAGTGTCGCGCTCGCATTTATACTGTATATAAAATCGTGAGAACGCTTTCACCCGGCGGCATTGTCAAAGCGGCGGTAATGGGAGGAACAGGGTCCTCTCGTCCCGTTTCGAGTGCATGTATGACTGTATGTACACTATATATTGCCACTCAACTGAGTGTGTGTTCCGCCATTCTAATATCCTCAACGATCTAATTCGAATCTCCAGTGCTGTGTGCGGCTCAACGATGTGCAAGCCTATATACCTACGCTACGCAATTCAGCAGAAATGCAACGTCGAAAATCTGGGTACAGCTATACTCCTCCAGCTGGTGAATAATGTGCAATGTTTTGTTATATCTACGAATTCTCTGACAAATTTTCACGGACTCATCTTTCTTTCAAAGGACTGGACGCATTTTCCACTATTATAAGTCTAAGATCAATCAATGCACGGCGATGGTCCCTATATCACTTTACTCTATACACAGCAGTGTACCGATGCTGCACATGCTGTCGACTCACTGTCGGCGTGCGCTATACACTTTTATCTTATCATATATATGAGTAAACTGGTTGTCGTCGTCGTCGTTCCTTGTTGTCGTACAACAGCACTTGTACAGACAACGGAACGGACAACAGCAGCGTCCCTGTTTGGTTCGACGCATTCTTCTACAGCACCAAAATATGCGTGTAGGCGACACACATTCTGTGTGGTGTGCACCATTGTGCTTGCTGTGTGTGTGTGTGTGTGTGTGTGTGTGTGTGTGTGTGTATGTGTATGTGCTGGGATAAACCCTGACTTGAACGCGGCATACACTTTGATGAAGACGTCTGCAATCTGTCTGACTGTCTTCTGTCTACCCGTCTCTATACGCATAGACACAGTATTGTGCAGGCAGCGTGTATGTTTTATCATGCACTCCGCGCCGCTATATGGACCAAATATAATTCACATAGCCATTTCGACAAGGTCAGTCGGTAAAGCGAAGTATTATCTATTCTGTCTCCTATACAGTATATAAGCCGATCGCATATACTGTACACTGTACATACCGCTATAGGCTATATATAACAGTCAGGAGTTCTTGTTCTTCATCCCGAGGACGCACATCGCACGCAGGAAAAACGTACGCGCTCGACTTTTGAAATACGCACACAAAATTAACATAATCAGTCGTCGACATATAGCAGCAAGTACGCCGTCGATCCGCATTGGTAAAGGTAAGTCATATACCCAGCCTATATATCCCCTTTATGTGTAGTATCTAACAACTCATCAAAAGTCCATATATACTGAGCATAACAAAAACCAACCCGCGTTTCTTTTATTTGCTGTTCCATTCCACTGACCATGCGGTGAGGTTGTGTAAACACAATTGCATTTAGATTCATCATTATACAGTGCGCAGTCATTTAGCATACAAAATAAGACTGTACTCCGATAGAAAAGGCCATACATCTCGATTTGTATATTGAAGAATTCTATAGAGCACTATATATATATCGCGCCCGCGCAAGAGAGAAAGATTGCAGCGAGGAGAGTGATAAAAGAGGAGTTGGAGATCAAAGCATCACGCCGCTCTTTCGCAGGGGTACTGCCTGTTGTATCTATGCATCACACTGTATCCTAGGCGGTGTAGTTGGCGTTCTTAATCTCACCTCCCCCCCCCCTCCGTTCGCACACATTACGTGCCTGCCTCTCTCTCTCTTTCTTTCTATGTCGCCGCCGGCTCTTCGCAAGCATTGATGAGTGGTGGTGGTAGAGTGGTATATGGCGAAAAATGGTGGGACCCAACACAACTTCCATAGTCACCCGATGGCATTCCATCATCGCATCCGAATACTAGTCCTCCCACCTTGCTGCGACTGCCCCTGCACTGCGTGTGCGGAAAGAGAGGGGTAAAGAAGAACATAGAGCGAAGCCAACCACCATCCAGCCTGCGACAGTAGTCACTTAGCGGCAGCGGCTTTGATACTAAAATCGATAAACACTCCCACCCTGACCTCAGCTCACCCCCTCCGCCGATATCAGCGCGGCGGACAATACCGACGACGGTGGGCGGCATATCGGAGATCTGGCGTGCACTGCAGGAGATTTTGCTTCCATGGTTTTTACCCTGTAGATCCGAGTTTGATTGTGTCTAATCTAAATGACAAATTCGAGTCTACAGAGTCATATGCCTTGGAATAAGCCACGCATATTCGACCTCCGTTTTGCAGTCTGCACAGCCATTCGATACCGAAAGTATTTGCTATAATAACCATTGGGTAAGTTTAAAATTCTGTCTACCAATAATGTTTCGTAGTCGTATATTTAACTTTTTGTCAAATTATTATCTGCATTCTATGTTGTATCTATACTATATAGTAAACAGACACAAATTTGCACGGTCACAGAAATATTTGACTAGTTATGTTGTCACAAAAAACGGACGAACATTTCCGCGATGGGTAAAAATGTACATAGACCAGAATGTCTGCTTGTAGCTATATATACAGTATATATATGACGCTTCAATCGGCACGTTGTGAGTTTGTCACATAATGAAAACTGTATGTATAGTATACAGTACGTAGTATTATATACGCTGGTGCGGTGCATGCCCAGCAATTGATATGTCGCAAATTCGTGCCACTGCCACCGGATGAATTTACTGTACAAACACTTTTTTCTGATCAGATATTTATTCATGACAACAGCTAATTTTTGTATGGTTTTGCTATATTCTTTAATTCTACCAGGTTCCGCATAGTTTAAAAATGTACACATTCACCTCCTTCGGCATGTCCGCCTTCGAATGGAACAAATGCTCAGATATTGTAGCACTTCCAAAGGCGTCATCAGAACCATCGGAGAAGGTGAAGAGAAGCGGATTAACACCATCTTTGACTCCCAAACTTCGGCGAAATTTTATCGAAGGCAGTTCGATAATCTCCTCGAATAATTCGATTCATTCGCTCCCTAGACTGTCCGGGATTGACTCGTCCCAGTCCATTGCTTGACCATTCGACCCTGCGAGTTGCCACGTTCTTCGAAAGAGTATAGAACCCTTCATCTTCGTTGGAGAAGACAGACCGCAAGTATCAAACGGTTGCATTAGTTGACTCAATACCATGCTTTTAGTTAAGTCTCTTGGTGCACATGTTGTACAGGCGCGCGCAGGAGGTGTCTGTGTTCTCGATTTTCCCTTTGATGTTAGCGGCGATGAGAGAGTGGCCTGTGCGCAGACGGTGGATCTCCACGAGATCGTTTCTTGAGAGGGCATTCAAGAGATGTTCTGGCGTTGGATTTCCCTTGGAGATTGACCAATGCCAGAGAGCCGA
>JAUYWV010115262.1:0-12177 GCA_032274565.1 Nematoplana nigrocapitula
AAATAACCTCGTTTTATCTAGTGTAACTTTTTTATCAAAATAGGCGCCACTATAGTAAAATAGGCGCCCAAATCTCTTAGGGAGGGTCCGGACCTTGGACCTTCCCTTGGTAGCGCCACTGCATGATTCAGGAGTTAGGTTCACTCATTTTGTTTCTGAGACATCTTCTTAGAAGACGATGAGAAATATAAATACATATATTTGTATTTTATGATGTACATTAGAACTATTCGTTTGCAGTTCTCGTAAGCATTTTTCAAATCAAATCAAAATCGAAACAAACTTTAGAACAATTAATTATTTGTCAGATATAAGCATAAACAACGCAAGTTAATTCAAAATTAACTTTTACAAAATGCATGCAAATATCAAAACAAAAGGAACATCGTCTTAATATTCTATTATATCTTAATTTTTGTACTTGTTTTAGAAAAACCCACAAAACGCATGGTCCCGAAAACCCATCGACATCTGATTAGCTCCTGCTCGATAGACAAATCTATTTGCTCCCTGAAAGCCACAAACATTTTTCTACATATTTATTGTAATGGAATAGTCTTCGCATTTTATTACACCTTCTTGTGTGATGTTCTATTATTCACCTTGTTCTGTGTAGCAAGTGTAAAAAACAATTAGACGTATTGTTTGAATGTGTTCACGGCGGCAAACTCAAATGAAACAGCTATCGACAATACCATGTACTATGATAGTTTTAAATGTCGACCTTCCCCACAGTTATTATTTATATGTATATTTTTATCATAATGTTATAAGATATTATCCTCTCTTTGTACATATGAGCATTATATATTAAATTAATAAAAGTATAGATATTATTATTCCCATTACATCAGCAGGGTTGAATTATTTTTTGATTACTCTTCATTTTACGATTATTTTTAATAATGTTTTAGACGGAATGTTTAGGATTTTATTGAAATGACGAACAATAATAAAATTACAAATTTAATTCATATTACTAGTTTACTAACACATCCTAAGTATTTTTTTTGTTTTCGTAATATGACACATATTTTCATACAACATTCATATCAATGCCCATTTCTCCCTATCTGATTCCACCTGAAGTTAGTGAATGGTTTCTCATTTCACCCAATCATCCTCCATTTGAAATACTATTTTTCGATTTCATTTGAACATTCTGTTGTTCACAAGTTAGTAATAATATTTCCACGAAAATAAGAGTGAACAGTTGATTGAGAAATTGTGATGTTATGTCTTTATAATAAGTATAATAAAAAATATGCGTATATTTTCAGAATGGGAATCAAAAGAAGAAACGAAATACAAAGCAGGAGTAACCAAATAATATAAAAAATGGACACAGTTGATGCACTGTCCATGAACAATTGAATGACACCGTTTTATGACTTTGTTGACCAGGTTATTGAGGTTTTCTGGCAGATCACCGTAGGCCTCACATGCATAGTCCGTTAAACTGTGATGCAAATAAGGGAAAAGTGGATTATCTTCATCTGCCTTGCACTGCAAACGTTCTTATAACACGAAGGGCATACATTCTTTTGTTCATACGAGAAACGATGATGTCGTGGATATGATTAGACCATTTTAAGTCCGAAGCGAGAGTTAGGGCTAAAAGCTTGAGTGTATCAACAGGCTGTACGTTCTTGATGGCAAGTTATAAGTCTACAGTAGGGCCAGCCAATTTCTGTGAGTACCCGTCTGCAACCTAAGTTATGGAAAACTGCATATGTATTACCCCTATTCCGAAATCGTCACCATCAAATTTCCAAGCTTTATGTCCAATATTGCTCCTCCCTATTCCCTCAAAAAGTTTTAGAAAAAAGGTTCTACTACATTTCAAGACAGAGAACATTAACGCTTTTTGGTATGACTGAATTTTCCTATCGTCAGAAATTTTCGACTTTCTCTGCCCTCATAAAGGCTCATGACACTGACATTCAAATACTGTAGACGACAGGAAATCCACTGCCGTCATCACCCTAGCGTGGGACTATAGTAAAGCTTCTGATTGCGTGTCTCACACCTTGTTACTACAGCGTCTAACAGATTTGAGTTTTTCGAGAGACATAAAATTTTATGTATCATGAACTATCTCAGAAACAGACAGCAGGCGGTTCAAATTGACTTTTCCATCTGTACCAGCGGTGTCTCACAAGGATCTGTATTAGGACCCTATCTGTTTTTTGCGTTTTCCCATTGACTATCAAGCCGGCCCATGTTTCCACAGAAATATTAAAGTACGCAAAAAACACAACTTCGATAACCTTACTCTCAAAGGCAATCTCACTACAGACATACATAATCTCAAGGATGAGATTGGCAATATTCGCCTATTGTCACTGGAAAATCGACTGAAACTTAACGTCGCGAAGAGCAAAGCTCTGATTTTTAGGAAAATAAGCACACGAATTAAAACTGTTTGACGTTTACCTCAACAACTGCATAATAGCTATGTAAAAAAGATATCTCGCATGGGATGTACATCACTCGATCTCTAAGGTCGTTGGTTACAAAATCCGAACTACAGTTGGTCTACGGCAATAATTCGAAGCATATGTGAATACTGCAGTTCTCATGTTGTCTCTTTAAAACACAAACTAAGCAGACGGTTTCAGTTGGTTCAAAATTGATTCCACTTTCTAAAGTGCGGAGTAAACTAGCCATCCTGTCCCTGCACGATAAATGTAGATGAACGTCGTTTACTTCTTGCTGATGGTCTGTGGAATCAAATAAAATGCCCTCTTCACATTTTACATAACCTTCTTATAGAAAACCTAAGTTATCACAGAACAGATTGGTCGATTGTAACTCCTCCAGATATCCGTCAGAACATTTATATCAACTTTGTGTCTTTAAAGAAAAAACGGTTTAACTACAGGATAATTATTCTATGTTGATTTTGGTTTCTTTATATTATCACTTAATCAATAAACGTTTCTTATCTTATCTTATTAATTAATTTTCAAAAACTAAATATTTAGAAATACTGTACTGACGAAACGCAAAGACTTGGACTTTGATTGAAACAAAATCTACAATTTTGCTCTTAGAATTGACATAAAATTAATTAGAAAATGAATTAATCCATTTCCACTATTAACAATACGTAAATTTCGTCCATGTACAATGAAACTAACCTACAAAATAAATAAAAACCTTTGTAATTACTATATATAGGCGCTCATATATGGTGTAAAGTAATAATTATTAAATAAGTCAATCAAATTAGGCATTTGGCTTTTCTCAGATGAAATGATCTATACTATATATAATGAATGGAAATTATTTTATTCATGAAATTCTGCAAGACAATGGAAGAAATTTAGTAAGTAGCAAATGATTACTTTTGTACAAATGATACGGTTATACGTAGAGACAATTTCTATAATAATCTAAGGAGAGTCACACAATAAATATGTTGTTTAGATGGCCACATATGCAAATAAAAATCCTTCTATATATGTACAAGACGACTCCAATGGACGCTATGATTACTTTAGGTTACGAACAATACATATGATTAACGGTTGTGCCAAAAATATACTGTAACACTGCGTAGGTGAATGTTTTACCCATATCACCATTGATTTCTTTAAAAAAATATGATTGCTCATTTTTACTGCATTAGCTATAAAAAATATTTGCAAGGCAGTAGATAATGTAGATGATGAATGTATGAAAAAATATGTAACTAAAAACTTACGTTAAATAAAATGGGACATAATCAGAATTAGTTTGAACAAAATGCCATGCAAAACTTAGACAACATGAGGACACTTTAGAAATTCTATATTTAGGTTTATCATGTAAGGATGTCAGCAATTAATATAAAATATATCAAATGCACTCACTTTTTAAAACTCTTATTTTTTTACTAATTCTATTTTTTCTAATTTTAATCGTTACAGACTGACATTTACTCATATTATTCTTCTGTTTCATATTCACATTTGGGGAAATAGTGCCAATTGTTCCTAATACCAGATATGCACGCATGGCATTATATTTGTTGAATAAATATTAATGTTTTAGAGGTGCGACACATCTACTGTATATTACAAATTTATCGTATTAGAAAAATCAAAAATATTTTCACTTGACTTATTGGTGTTGTAGAAAGATGATAAAACAAAAAATAAATATATGCAGTGTTCGGTTTAATGTATGTTAGTCGTTCACTGTATGGATGTCGTTTGTTACAGTCTACAGGAATGCTTTGTATACTTTCAACTGAACTTAATAAAGAGTGGCCATATATAAAAATCATCAAGACTGCTTAGGAACGTCTTCAAATGAAAGTGGTGGTTCCATTTTCTTTGACTTCGTGAAGTTGATGTGTTTGGTGAATCTTCATAGCGCGATTTCCTTTGGTTTTAATTTGACACTGGACTCTTTCCTACAACAGTGAAATCAAAATAATAGTTTATATTTTTATTGCACAATATACTCATTAACATTTGGTTATGTTTAGTGATTTCCTGGAAAATGCAGGCATAAATTGACGTTAAGTATACAATACAGTTAAAAGTTTAAATTTAAATAAAAATATAGACTTTATTATTTTATAAGAATCAGTCGAGTCTTAATTTAAATATGAACTGCAAAAAGTTGAATTATATTACTCTTAAAGATACTATTGTATACATTTATATAGTATGTGTACTGTAAGAGACGAACAACCTTACATTAGGTCACTAGTGCATTATGTGTAGAACCTTGTGTTGTTCGTATTATAACAAACATAAATACAGCTCAATCGAGCATAATCAATAACATGTGACGAACAAAATACTAAAATTAGATAGTCAATACTACTACAGTATAAAAAGTGATGTTAATAGTAAGGGTTTGCTCAATTCTAGCTCACCCTCAAACACGGCCTATACTAACAGTCTGGGCCAGTTGAGGGCTTTGGTATGGATTCGGCCAGACAAAGGCCCGGGACCCCTCCGAGATAACTTAGTGTTTAGAAAATGACGACAAACATTTGAAAAATAAGCTGAATATAATGGTCATCTGATTGCTTTGCCATCTGAAATGTTTATTTTACGGCCACTTATTGCGCTTGTGTAACGACATGATGTTTTCTGTCCAAACTCAATATTTATAGATTGACTAGGCTATTTACAATTGGTCTTTTATTCATTGGATGCCTAATGTTAACGACTTGCGTATTCTGATCACTGAAATTCTTCTGTCCCAGAATTTCTAACTCTATTTTACAGCGATAAAATTATACTGCACGTGTGAAATTGACAACGAGTGAATATCGCAGAAAAATGTGCTATAATTTTTAATTTGTTTTAATGCAGACAATTTGAAAAGTGATTGGTAAGAGCATTTTAAATATTTGTCTGATTAAAATTCAGCGCTTGTCTTATAATTCAATGACACTAAACAGTAATACGCAATAAATTAAAATATTAACAAATTCTTCTACATATGAAATAGAACAAGTCCAATGGATTTATTGACAGGAATAAGTCTATTCGATTTTTGACCGAAATAGTATCTTACATAAAACTGACGAGGTAAATTGCTATTTTAAGCGTTTATCAAGGCGTTTTCAAATCTTTAGAATTACATGCCCTTTCAATATACTCTGATTAGAGTATACGCATTAAAGAGCATATATCTTGTACACGAAATCACCCAAATTTACTTTGCATAGAAACTTTGCCTTTATAAATAGTTTTGTGCACGTTCAATTTGTCAAAGTCAGCATTACTCGTATTCAAAAACACAAAGACTTGATTATGCCTGTGATGTGATTTGATTTTAAATTGTTTTCATTTTATATTTCAGATTATTTATAATCCACATTTTATATTTCTGTAAGCCTGTTGTAGTAAACAAATTTGAAAACATCACACATTTATATATAAATAGAATAATTTGCATGATCATGTGAACAACCACATATTCAGAAGTGATTTTAGAGTTTTTGGTAAAATCAAACTTCATACCACATATTCCTTGTCCCGTTGTTTCATCACTCGTCTTCTTTTGCAGGCCTATAAATAGATTAATGGTCAAATCTTAAAATTAATTAAAGAATTAAGACAGTTATTTAATACACACATATCTTTTCAATACTCGTATATCTCCCCTAAATATCTACATTTTCTTCTCTACACCTGCATAGTTTATTTAAAAACTTAATTATCTGCTCAACAATTATTACACCCTCTTCTAAATCCCCGATTTCTACTAATTGGAACGAAGTGACTTAGTGAAAATAGCAGGATCGTCTCCCGGTTGACCGAAATGAAATTACTTCCTCCTTTGATGACAACCGTGTCAGTCGTGTGTTTAGCGACTCGAAAGGGTTCGTTTGATCTGATACCAGGTTCTTCCAGATGTCTCTGATGACCAATCTATCGAGTGTTCTGCTTTTTGTCAAGTAGGTTCACGTTTATGGCATCCATTTTCTACTTAATTGTTTAGATTTTTATACGAATCTGTATTTAATTCTGTTAGCATGTCTTTTCTTGGCTTTCCACGTCCACGTTTTAAACGAAATCGTCCTTCGATGATCATTTTCACCAGGTTATCTTTTCTTAAGATGTGACATATCCAATTCTTCTTTTCCGTTTCAATATAGTTAGTCTGAAGTAAAATGACGTCTTTCTTTTATCTCTTCTAATACGTCTTCATTTGTTTTCCGATCCTACCATGATATTCTCTGCATTCGTCTACATAACCACATTTCAAATGCTTCCATATTTTTCTTATCACTTTTTCGGAGTGTCCATGTTTCCGATCCATAAAGGAGTTATTGCCCCTCGTCCGTAGTAAGTAGGATTCGAACCCCTAATAGTCGGCACAACTAGCCTATTCGACAAGCGATCTCGGGCCCTAGTGGTTAAACAGTTCGACTACTGATCATTGGAGTAGGGTTTTAAATCCTATCCAGTACTTAGAACGGGCAATAACCCCAAACCGGTCTACTCGGCCTTTTTTGTCGAATATGCGATTTCTAAAAATACTAGATGAAAACGCTAATTCCACTAGTATACGCCCATACTACTAAAAACAGTAGTATATTCGAAAATATTTTCTTCTCAATACGATGAATACTCACCACACAGTATATCATTATGATAAATCCCACGTTGTAACCGGCATAGGCGACAGCCATGCAGATGATCACATACACCTCCATATCAGCCGGAATTTTTGTATGGAGGCGACGGGCAATGCTTTCAATTACCACAATGAGACCGTGCCACAGACAGATTAGGGTGAGGATAAACAGGCTGGAGATCACATATTTATCCTGAAAAGATGAAATGCCACTTATCAAAGATTTAAATAAAATTAACACAAGTCAAAGTCGGATGATGAGCAGTAGCACAATAATGAGTTTATTTGATCTATATTATGTCGTTTTCTAGAAATTACCAACTATTTGGGAAAAGGTACAATTTATAAGTAAAAATATGGCGGTATGTGTTAGAGATGGTGTAACTGCAGTTCGCTATGTAATATGCACTACCTTTCCGTAGTAGTGATATGCAAATAATTAGAGGAACGCAACCCTGATAATACTGTATTATCTGTAACAAATAAATTTATACCAATTGCTAAACCAAGCAGGATAGCATTTCAGTCGAAACAGTTTTCAGAGTATACTGCTATCAAGCAAACAGTTAAAACAAATATTGTGCCCACACGAGAATAAAGTTATGCATACATTTCTGGAGCTAGCAAAAATATCAATCAGTCAATTAGTGTGTCGAGCCAGAGTCCTGTCGTAGACAGCAGCCATAGCGTTTGAGCCTCAGGATGGGCTCAAGTGGTCTCATTCCGGTTACCCTTTCTAGCCAACCCAAAAATTGTTAAGCGTTGCCGGCCTCGTGCTCGCTTTCCCTAATCAAGCTCCTCGAGCTTCTCCAGCTAATCTTTCTTGAGCGCATGGCCATTAAATCGAATCTGACTGGTTATTATCTTCTTCGTCAGCTCTCGACGAGTTTCGCACGGCGTTGCACCTCATCGTTGGAAAATTTGTCCATCTACGTGATTTTCAACATTCTGCTTAGGAACCATATTTCTGCTGCCTGCTGTTGGGCCTCCATCGTTTTTGCTGGTGGTTCAGCTCTCACACCCACACAACAGTGTGAACCAGATATAACAAATCATTATTTGTAGTAGAGTTTTTATCGTCATACGTTTTGATGAAAGTACCCAGTCAAACCATTTGGGATAATCAATACGACTAATTACGAAGCTTTGCCAATATCTCTTACTATATATTGTCTATATTAGTCATAAGTAGTATGCTAGCTTACCAATAAAATTATACATTTGTTCTAATCATGACGAATGATAACGTCACTTAGCATTAATCCACGTGAGGGCGATACAGTCAGGTGCACCGAAAATACGTAACGCGGAGAGCGAGAGGATGAGAGGAGAGAAAGCGAGTTGATCTGGATGTTCACTGTACGAGGCCGGTGTGTGTCGATTAGTTGACTGACTGGATGATGAAGCGGTGCCGGCAAGTCTGGTATGCGTGTGTGCGTGATGGAAGATAAATCTGTTAAACATTATTTACTCAAATTCACATTCATACTGCAAACTGGCCAATCTCAAGCATTTGGCAGATTAAACCCTATTTTATTCTTGAGATCTTTATTTATAAATATTTGCAGTTTTGTAGATGCTTGTACATAAAATAAATAAATCACTTGACGATCTTTCGGAAGTTTGCCGACAGATGCCAGTTTTTCTCCATCTACCATGCATTAGAGAACTACAGTAAAGTGTACATATGTATATCATCAAGTCCATTGGTTCTGGTTCTAACCATCACCGTCTTTTCACCGACTGAAGTCACTGTTCGGTTTTTTCGTAGAGCAAAATGATGCCAATTTTTTGGTGTAGTTGCATCGTCAAACTTTAAAAAACTCATGATCTTGTTTTCCAGTTATGCGGACAATTCTTTAGAGATATTTATAGGCTGTGGTTGTCTATGTAATGCACAGATTGTGTCGGTGCACACATCTTGTGCACCATCCAGTTGAGGCATTGAAGGCAATTTATTTCGCTCGAAATCTTACTGCAATTCGGATTGCTATATTCCCCGATTGATGACAGCTGTTATCCACTCCATCAGCTGCTCATTAAAATCTGGATTCCGTTATTTGCTGTTGTGCTTTCTTTATGGTCATTGACAGCAAAATGTTTTTGTTATTGTTATCCTGCATTTTTATTCTATTTCTTAGCAAAGTTTTAATGACTTGTGCAAAATAAAGAAGTTGGTAAAAAGTGAAAGAATACTCTTTAAAGAACCCATTTCCCATCTTAATTGTATCTAATGCATTTACTTTATTAAATGGCTATACCCTTGATCGGCCAAAATTGTCTAAATATCCCAGATCTAAAATATGGTCAATAAACAGTATTGACAACGACAAACATTCGATTTCATAGTACTCACGAGATAAGTCAGGTAGGAAATTTTTGGCAAGCACTGGTTCACGACAAATTTGAACGCTACTAGAGTCAGGACCAGAGTGAAGGTCAACTGCAATCGATTCTGGGGCAATTCCTTGTCTACGGCAAAGGTCACCAAGGATAGTGAGCAAATGAGAAACTGAAATTGGGAGCGAGGATAAAATACATTTGTAATGCGAGTGATCACATAGAGACAGGTATCTGACACTCACCGTAACCAAAAATATATTCCATAAAAAGTAGGCTGGTCTTCGGGCTGCTCTGCACTTTACGGAGAGGGCGGGTCTCCTGGATCCGGGGTCAGAGTATTCGTAGGCCAGTTCAGTCTGTTCTGTCTCTATATGTTTGTATAGATACCATTCTTGTTCATCTAAAAAGTAGAAAGACGAAAGCCTCACATAAGCTATAGCGACACAATGTAGTCTTTCTAACACATGTTTGAAAATTATTTCCAGTGTTTTATTTTGGTCGAACAAGGGAAACCTAAAAGACATGAAGTGTATGTTGTTGTTGTTGTTGCGGCATCGTACCCCCGTCAGACCAGCCACTCGGGTGGGCCTTCCGAAGGAACTGCAGAACCGCCTTGTCATCTGCGAGTTGTTCCATGCCAAACTGCATCTCCTTCCTTGACCTTTCTAGCGCCAGGCACTCCCACCAGTGGTCCTTCTCCTCTTCGCACTTCAAACATTTAGCACTCTGCACCATACCTATTCTTTTCTCATAATACTCTCCACTCTCTGTGTTTTCCGTGTTCCTATTGATTACCCCGCACAATTCAGTGTAGATCTTCACCCCCGCGTCCTTTATCCCTTTCCATGGTTCTCTTCTCCTGGTCTGAACTTCCATTCTGTTATCTGTCATTATCTTTCCACATTCTTTTCTGGCTTGTTCCCACCAGCCTTTGTTAGCCAAAAATCTAACCTTTCCTTACTTTTCGCACATTTTTCTCCTCTGGTCTTCTTGTTCCGCCCTCATCGCTTTCTCATACGCCACCATTGCTTTTCTCTTCGCCACAATTCCGATAGGTGTTATTCCTGCTTCTAGGTATACTGCCTCTTTCGGTGAAGATTTACTTAGCCCAGTAATCACTCTCAGTCCTTCCCTTTGCGTTGTTTCAAGCTTTTCGATGGTGCTCCTTGCCAGCCAAGCCATTCATGCTGCACTAGCGTACCATATACAGTCGCTTCCACCACCACTTTGTAAATCTTCAGCAACATTTCTCTGTCCAACCCCATTCCCTTCCTGCCAACGCTCTAAGCACATTCACTCTCTTACTCATCTTTCCTCTCACCCTTTCCATCTGTTTCACGAACGTCAACCCTTTGTCCACATAAATCCCCAAAACAAGATGCTATCATTCCTTACAATACTTCTTCCCCCAATCTTCAACTCTGAGTCACATTTCTTTTGGGCTGTATTTTTGGTGAATATACAGCATTCTGACTTGACAGGATTTAGTTCGATCTTGTTTTTATTTGCCCATTCTTCCACTTTGTCTAGCGCTCTCTGCATCTTCTCCTTCACGTTTCTTATGTCTCCTCCTGTAACTCAGAGTACGATGTCATCCGCGAATCCACTGTAATGTACTCCCTCTTCCATATACCCTTTCCATTCGTTAGCGTAAATCAGAAACAGAGATGGTGAACTCATTCCCCCTTGTGGTAACCCTTCATGTAGTATCCTCCACTTGCTCTTCCCGTTCCCCACACGTACTTGTGACTTGCTTCCTTCCAAAAATGCCGCAAACCAACGAGTCATCACTCCCGGCATACCCTCATCCATCATTCTCTCCATCAACCTCACCCTCCACACCCTGTCATATGCTTTGGTACAATCCAGTGTGACAGCAATTGTTTTCTTATGTAGTTTTTCCTCCCACCCGTCTTGGATTTCCTGCATCAACCTCACAGTCTGTTCCTCCGTGCTTCTCCCTCTTTGAAAGCCCGCCTGCCATCCGTTCACTATATTCTCCTTCTCCGTCCAGAAGTACATTCGGTTCACTACCATTCTCTCCAGCCACTTAACACAAACCGACATGAGACTCACAGGTCTATATAATACTGAAATTCTTAATTAAATGTAAAAATAGTAATTGATATTATTTGATGACAATAATTATTTCCTTTTAACATGTTTTATTTAATTTAAGTATAATATTAAACTTTATTAATTATTTGAAAAATATAATATACATAAATACCTTGTATTGTAATTGTAAAATAAACATTGCTGAGATCTTCTAACTTCCTACATTATTTTTAACAAATATCTGATTGTGTATTTGACACTAAAAAATGAGTAAAAATAAAGTGTAGTAAACTGTGATTGAATGAAATATCCTAAACTAATGAGCTTACAATTTAAAAAATAAAGACTCGTTTCTGTTATTAAACATCCATTAAATATAAAATAAAACACATAAAAATGTTTTTAAATATTAATTCTTAACAAACTGAAGTAAAAAAAGAAAAACGACATTGGAAGAAATAGTAAAAAGCGTTTGATTTATGTTAGAATAGGTAAAGATTTTGTAGTCCGAGCGAAAACTTTGTTTACATTTTTAAACAAATATTGCCGACTCAGTAAATGGTTTTCTGCTAGAATTGAGAAATAATTACAATTAAACAATTGCATTTAAGTTCTTAACCTAAAAAGACAACAAACCTTTTTTTCAGAATCAAACGAACCTATTTTGTATAAAATTAACAGCAG
>JAUYWV010115273.1:0-12177 GCA_032274565.1 Nematoplana nigrocapitula
TGGAGTGCAGTAAACATCGACTGAGCTCCAGTAGTTGTTGAGCTGACAAGACTCAGATCGTCCGCGTAAGCAAGTACTGATATCAGTCTTTCTGGGTATCGTTTAGATCTTCTTCTCATGATGATATAGTTATTTCGATCGTCTGGTATTGCAGTTCTCAGAACCCAGTCCACAACCAAAACAAAGAGGAAGGGGGCTAGAGTATCTCCTGACGTAGTATCAAAGGGGGCCGAAGATCCATCTGAAGTGGCAAAAGTGGCTTTCGTTGATGCGTAAAGCGACATAATTTCAATTACTTGATTCAACACTTGTAAATCTTTGCGTCCGTTCTACATAATCCACTTTTTTTTTAAAGAGAGTATCAATTTTACTCAGCTATCTGCTCGGCAAATCGCATCTGTATACAGTAGCTGGTCTGGTGATTTTCGTAGTTATCTCTTTACTGCCGTTGTTTGCTGCAGTCTTAGTAGAGTCAATGACTAGGTCAAAAACCCTTCAACATATGTACATGCATATAATATAAAGTCATACACACCTTTTCATGGATATGTTAGGATGCGTCTAAAACTGGAATACATGATTATGAAATTTGTTTATAAATCTGTATTATTTAGAACTTTTATCAAATTAGGAAAGTTGTTATGTTTTTTCATTGCAATATAAGTCCATTTTCCTTAATTTAAGGTTGATCTTTCTTTGTTAATTACTGAAACGCCGATTATAATTATATATAAACTACAGTTATACAGATATTGCTTTGGTAAGCGCATGCGCAGAGTTTTCTTATATACTGTAGGCCTATATATATATGATTTAATATCAGTAATTAAAAGTATCGTTCCTTGAAATCAATGAATGTCGAATGTGTGTAATTTTTATTATTACCTCAGTGATCACGTTAAAAATAGATAGTGCATTTAGTGTTTTATAAATCAGTTTTATATTTTATAAACCTTTAGACTTTTCGACACAACTGGCAACACACTGTCAGTGACAGTGAAGGAAAACCCAATATGATGTTGAGCCAAAATACAGGCCCCTCTTGTGGGGAGGTGGATGGGGTGGACGTGTCATTTTGTTTAGAAATTAAAAAAGAAAAAAACGTCCCTCCTTGTTAATCATATAATTGATTTGATGCCTGATTATGTATATATTACGTATTACATTTATGTCCCTCTTGTGTCTATCCAACCCCCTAAAAAATATCTAGTGACGGGCCTGAAATATGACATCTTTCCAAATTAGGGAGTAAGGTTCACTGGTTGTTGTTTAAATAAATCACTTAGATATTTTGTCAAATAATACATCAAAGCTGTTGCGCCCAAACCTGTCGCAACTAGGTCATATAACAATTTGTCGCCATGGTGTTCAAAGTTGAAAGTATATTAAAGCTACGCCATGTCTATGTACACGTCAAATAAATCTTTACAAATCTTATGTAAATAAAGTTTTGTGATGTGACACAGTTATTATTGATTTCATATTTTAAGTTTTGCATTTGTCTACTCCTACTTTGACCTACTTCTGTGTGACCTAGTTGCGACACCTAAAATTTAGCGACAATCTTAACAGAATCGAAGCTTTCTGCTTCTAGTTGCAAAAAATAGTGTTGAAATATTAACGTCTTCATGTTTTTTGGTGTCAAAATGAACTATTTCTTACTAGACTTAGCAATTTTAAGGCCCGAGGGTTAAGGATTCTTTCTAAATTTTTCGTAAACGTTTGCTTCAAAAAATGTCAAGCATAGCTAGACAATTAAATGATTTTGCATTGAGAAGGTTGTAGCTTATCAAATATGAACGGTAGAGATCGATTTTAGAAGCAAATTTGAGTCCAAACATAACTTTTTCCTCAATTAGGGTTAGAGCAGTACACCGGTTTTTCTTTGAATGAAATACTCTGATATTAGGTCATTAAATAGAGCTATAGTTTCTGCTTCTACTACAGAAAATTAATGCAATAATATTAAGGTCTTCATGTCCCTTTTCAAGATCTTTTTTTTTATTTAAAACTCTTAGCCATTTGGAAACAATTAAGATGATTCTCTATATTCTACGTCTACCAAAAAAATGTGCAAGAATGTTAAGGTGTGTATGTGCCTTCTAGAAATCAACCAGATTGCAAATAATGCATCAGCGGGATTTCAACTCGCTCTAACTTCTTGAAAATGGCTCCTATTCACCCGCTTTTACTTTTCCCGTATATGAAGGAATGAGATGGATAATTAGGAATAAAATAAAAATATATTTATGGCAATCAGCACAGATGATAACAGAGATAAATAGCTAATAATTGGAAAAATACTGAATTTCTGATGAGGGCAAGACGCTACGTACGTACCTCTACTACTAACATTAACGCCTTCCTAATTCAACAGCGCATTTGGTTATAACAATTAAAATAACCATAGTGTTTCTCAAGAGTGCGAAGCGAAATTTTTTAAAAATACAATTAAAAATCAATACACAGCGCCGAACAATGAGCATTCTGTATGACATCGTCTTGTCTATAAATTAGTACTCATGCGTTTAAATGTGCTACAAATTGATTAAGCCGGTATATTTGCAGTAACTGTGCAGCTTTACGGCTGTTCTTTCTTAAATTTAATTGTCGCAATA
The DNA here is from genome assembly GCA_032274565.1 of Nematoplana nigrocapitula. Lineage (NCBI taxonomy): Eukaryota > Metazoa > Platyhelminthes > Proseriata > Nematoplanidae > Nematoplana > Nematoplana nigrocapitula. The sequence goes on from JAUYWV010115273.1 coordinate 2,619, forward strand.
TTGTTAAGGTATATAAGCATCCACATTGAGTGTATAAATAATCTTTGGCGTATACAGTAAACTTCATGCGTAGATATCGATTTTAATAATTTTCAGAGCAAATATGGTGTATTTATGGGGGAGGTGTTCACCAATAGCAATGCCAAATTGCCAATTAGCCAATAGGCAATAGTTATAAATATAGTAGCGCCCTGGTATTTTACAGGGGTTTTCTTTCAGGTATCTTTTCTTAAAGTATACTAGCAGAGGGTACCTGCGTTGCTGGGCAATAAAATAGTCCGGTCCCCCATTTTCGGGGGTGCCCTGCAACTTTTAGTTTTGTTTTGATATTTTCTGTGGGAGGCTTCCTACTGTGTGAAAGGCAAATCGTCCATACAAAGGTAACATTCCTATGTTATTACTGTAGCATCAAGGATTGGCTTTTCGTAGAGTTGTTTGCCCTCTCCGCCTCACCATTGGCTGTTTTTTAAACAAAATTAGTTGATCAATAGACTAGCCATTTGCCTGATTTTAGTATGTAAAACTGTTATAGTAACCTGTTTTTTTATAAAAAATATTGATCAATAGACTGTAGCTATTTGTCTGCTTTTACTGTGTAGACTGTAGTAACCTGCATGGTTATAACTTAGAGGAGGATCTACTCTTGCCATTTTTACAGTATTTCATTGAAAAATATTACTCTTACTTTAATATTCACTATGTTTTTCTGTTCCCGGGTCATTTCAGCAAAATAAGCCCCAGTATAAGTGAGGATGATATACTCCCGCCATTTACCTGCGCTTCATTGGAAGATATTTACTATGTATTTCTGTTCTCGGTCATTTCAGCCATTTAGGGAATAATTGGCCAGGCCTCGTAGCTTGAGTGCAATAAAGTGACAATTTGCGACATAGGGTGACCTTGGATGTCGGATCTAACCTAGTCCAGTCTCCTATTTTCAAGGGTGCCCTGCACAGCAGCACAAGGTTTCCCCCACATCGAAAAAATCAAAGAAAATGACAAATGAAAATAGGATTTAAAATAAAAAAATTTCATTATTTTTTTGTAAATTCAGGGAAAACTAAATGACTTTATTTTTCATTTTTTTAATATCAATTTTACACTTATTTAAAAATAGTAAAAAAATATTTGCTCGCTTTACTTGTTCAAACAATGTATATAATATTTGTTTCTATAATTATATAGCATTATCTATTAATAAATTTCTTGTTTTATTCCTTTGGGAAACTTAATATGCATTTATTTCATATATATAAATATAAAATCAGGGGAAATTTGAGAAAAATGAGGAAGAAATCCAGAAATTTAATTCTGAAAAAACCGGGAGAAAACCCTACCTGCAATTTTTTTATAAAATTGTCTATCAAAGGCTTCCTACTATCCAAAATGGCCATTTTATACTGTTTTTAGCCACCTTAACCTCAATCCCAACCCCTAATCTTGCCCCCCTATATTACCCGCATTTTTGTGTCACTGGCACCAATGGTCCTGCCACCTACCTGGAATAAACAAATTTTGCCTGATGAAAACTGCCATTTTATACCATTTTTAGCCTCCTTGACCCCGACCTTGGAGGTTGACCTCGCCACCCTATATTAGGTTTGAGGGTGTCATCCATGCAAAGTTTTGGGTCGCTGGCACCAACAGTCCGGCCAGCTTCTACCCAAAATGGTCATTTCACCCCATTTTAGCCCTCTTTGACCTCTACCCTGACCCCTTGACCTTGACCCTGACATTGAAGGCTGATTTTACCCCCCCTATATTACCCGCAGAGTTAAGAGGTCACTCATGCAAAAATTTGTATTGCTTGCGCCAATAGACCGGCTACCAACCCGGAACACATATATAGAGACAACTTGACAAATATATATAAGATTGACATTATGACTTTATTTTGCGTATTTTTTAATTTACTTTGTTTTATATTTTAAATAAACTTCATTTTTTATTGTTTTCATTTTTAATCATTCTACTTTCAAAGTTTCAGTAGTATTGTTTGGCAAATTTTACCAATTTGGCTAATTACTAATATGTGCTGTGCAAATTAGCAATTTGTAGATTCTGAATGGCTTTTGGACCTACATTTGATGTTGGTGATGAATCTTCTTAAAAATATATTTCTTACTATAGATGGTCTTGCAAACACAGTTCTAGTCAATAATAATTTGAGTGACGTTCCGCAATCTACTATATTGAAAGTAATACATGTCAAAAGCAATCACTGGATTATTATTTTGAATATGAAAGCTGAGTCCAACACCATCGAGATATATGACTGCAAAGGGTCTCCCAAACAACAAAACTAAAAAATCTTTTATAGTTTTTTACATTTAAGTGGTGATGATTTGCAAATGGTTGTGCTAATTGCAAATTGGCAATTTGTGCAGCGCATATTTTATTTGCTATTTATATTAATAATTTACTTAATTTTGGGATAATACTTCTTTTACTATTTTGTTTTTAGCAATGACATTTCTTTTAATACTATATATATTTATTAATTACTAAAGTCCTAAAAATAGCTATTAGTTAATTTAAATATATTAAATAACCATAACTTGTTTTAAGATTATATGTATGAAATTTACTAAATGATATATATTTTTTAATCAAAATAATTTTTGGGAACATAGTGATAATATAAAGAGCTTTCCAAAGTTATTGGTCTATCTATATCTATATTCACTTTTCCTAGACCATTAACAGTGCACTGATGGCCATAAACATAAATAAATTTTAATATACAGGATAATCAAAAAGTAACACAATACTTAATTTTCTAATTTATATTTAAAAATTGGAAATTCCAAAGTTTACTAATAGTAATAAATTACCCCACTTAAAAGCAATGCACCAACCTTAATCTTTGCACATTTATTTTTTATTATTTATCTTTTCATAAAACATTTTAAGCTTTAATAATTCTGAATTATTGATTGATATTTTTATAAACTAAAATATATTTAATTTAATTACAATTAAAACTTATTAAAATTTAAAATGTTTTTAGAAAATTTAGTAACAAAAAATATAAAAGTGTATCAGTTTCTTTTGAATAAACCTGTATAAATACTTCCTATACATGGTATATATTTTAATTTATATAATATAAATTTTGGCAAATTAAGTAAAGAATAATGTACATTCTTTATTAAATATTTATAAAATCTGAGAAATATATCTAAAATATAGAATACTTGGAATCAATAATACAAATTAGAGATTCTTTCCAAGATACTGGCATAGTAGGTTATCTTTCTAGATTAGGTAAGTAAAATTAAACAATATAGAAAAAAATACTTCTTGTGGCAATGGTACTTTATAATAATCTTGGAAAAACGTTAGAAGACTGAGCAAAGTGTTAAATATTCATTGTTCATCATTACAAACCATTCTTTCACACTAATGGACAATGATTACGATGCTTACATCTATAAGCCATAATATATGACACAACTAACATGTCTGAAGTCTTGCGGCCTAGTAGTTAAGTAGTTTCAGCCACAAATCACTGGAGTATGGGTTTGAATCCTATCTAGTACTAATGAAGGGCAATAACCCTGCTAATGGATATCTTATTAAATATGCTATTTTTTAAAATCCTCATTATATATTATTATTGGTATTGGCAGTTACTCACAGATGAGTATGACATAGAGCAGCAAAAAGTAACATGAAAAAAGTACAAAGGACATTTTATAAAAGAATTAGCATCTATTTGCAAAAAAGCATTTATGTTATAGAAGACCAATCTCTGGTGACACAGGTTTTGGTTGACAAATGAGGGCTCTCACACCAATAGGTGGATCTTGCTATATGGGAGGGTGATGACAACAATTGTGGGCTTCTAGTTGTCTGGTGTACATGTGTTCCATGCCATTCAGCAAGGCTGGATGCGCTGGGCTGCACATCTGGCATCTGCCTCCCAGTGGTTTACATCTATTTGGCCAGCAATGAGGTTTCATTTCAAGACATCCTTGTAGTCCAGACTGAGGAACCCTTGATCTCAGTGTCCCATAGTGATAGTGTATTTGCTGTATAGGATGTCTTTGAGAAATTATAGGATGGATGCGGCCAAGAGATGCCGTCCACTCTATTAGCGAGTACAGACTGCATGCAGCAAAGGTATTACCTCTAACCAGAGCCCTGAAACCCAAAGAAGAGTTATGCACATTAAGTATCCTCTGGATTGGTTAATGATGTATTTATTACACGAACCACCATTTAATAGTGTCTGAACATAAGAGTTGCAATTCATCTTTCAACAATTAATTTTTTGAGTAAGGTTGTTGAGACTAATAGATGAAACGTGTCAACCAGAATAGAGTATAACATGTTATTATAAAGTGATCATTTTTATTTAAACCATTTTAGCATTACTTTGCACTAGTATCATATGTTTTTGTTAAATGATATGTATGAAATATTTCCAATTGATTGTTTTGCAGTTTTTTATATATTGTGTTTATTAAAAAAAACTATTGATATCCAAGGTATATTTGTATATAATTAAAACTTAGTAGTTTTTGTAAAATTAGAATCAGTCAATTTGAAATAGTATATATGAATAGATCATCATAAATTTTAACACAAAATCAAAATTTTTTTTATCTGTTTTCTATGTGTATGATGTTTCCAATTCTTAAAATTTATTTTTGTTTAGAATCTGTCCGGTGTAATCTGGCATTCTAGTTTATCATGGAAGTGTTTAATCGCCTCAAAACATCAATGTCCGGTGCTCTTCCTGGCAATCCGGTTACAAGAGAATATGATATTGGGAAACAAGTTGGCAGTGCTGGCCCAGGACTTCTATGGAAGGTGTATGAGGGCATAAAGAAATCGACAAAGCAGGTAAAACATAATATAGTTGGTGTATTTAGCAGCATTTAATAATACGTGTAGTTTGACTACTGATTTTCTATCATTGCTGACCATTGATGAAGCCATTTCCATCTACATAGCTTTAATTGTCGATGAAATATATTGCATGCGATATCTTTAAATTTATTGAAAACTCATCACAATTGACAAATTATATTCTCTGAGGGGACTCTATCTTTGTGGGTTATGCCTGGTTACAAGATGGTTTCGTTTCTTAGTCTTTCAAAAACCATCAAGTATAAGACTCTTCATGTATATGACGCATGGTCAACAGTGCTCAGAAACGTTGATCAAGGTATGAATTTATACAGGACCGTAATGGAAAAATTCCAAAACAAGGACAGGATTCTCGTTACCTTGGGGCTCTTATACAGCAAGATGGAGGATGTGAGGCTGATGTTGAGCAAGGATAGAAGCAACATTGCATAAATGGCGGGAAATATCTTTGATGCGAGACAATGAAATTGTCGGAAAGAATGCGTATAAAAATATACAAGACTTTTGGCACTAAGGCAAAAGGAAGAGCTGGCATTGCAACAGACAGAGATAAAGTGAGAAAGGCAATAACGAATAAAATTGAGGAAGATCAAACTTGAGATAATCTGTATCCAGCGGGACCAACTACCCTAAAAGAGAAGAAGAAGACTGAATTACAACATTACAAATTTTATGACCTATTTTAATGTGCATAATGCTGTACTTTGATGTCATCAATATGGAGTGTAAGTGGAAATTAATATTCGCGGATGGCCTAGCAGTCATAGTGGACACCGAAGAGGAGTATAAGTGAGAATTAATGTTCGCGAATGACCTGACAGTCATAGTGGACACCGAAGAGGAGTGTAAGTGAGAATTAATGTTCGCGAATGACCTGACAGTCATAGCGGACACCGAAGAGGAGTGTAAGTGGGAATTAATGTTCGCGGATGACCTGACAGTCATAGCGGACACCGAAGAGGAGTGGAGTGTAAGTGAGAATTAATGTTCGCGTATGACCGAGCAGTCATAGCGGACACCGAAGTCGGAAGAGGAGTATAAGTGGGAATTAATGTTCGCGGATGACCGAGCAGTCATAGTGGACACCGAAGAGGAGAAGAGGAGTGTAAGTGGGAATTAATGATAGCGGATGACCTAGTAGTCATAGTAGACACTGAAGAGGAGTGTAAGTGGGAATTTATGTTCGCGAATGACCTAGTAGTCATAGTGGATAACGAAGAGGAGTATAAGTGTGAATTAATGGCCACGGAGACCTATAGCAGTCATAACGGACACCGAAGAGTGTAATTAGCAATGAATGTTCGCGGATGACCTAGCAGTCATAGGGGACTCGAAGACGAACTGCAAAGAGGATGGATGAAATAGCAGACTAAAATGGAGCAGAAAGCACTGAAAGTTAACACAATCGGAAAAATTGAAGTTGTGGTCAGCAGGAGAACAATGACGACAGTAGCCATCAGACATAACTAAGGCACAACCATGAGGCAAGTAGAGAAATTCAAATATCTTGGAACCACACATAGCGAGAAGGACGGTTCAGAAATCTGCAATCAGATCAAGAATAACTGCCGCATGGCCAAAATGGTGAGATTTGTCTGAAATCGTCAACGACATGAGAATGACATTAGACTCAAGATTAAGTTGTACAAGACTTTAGTGAGACCTGTACTGCTATAAGAGGCAGAAAGCTGGTAACTAGGAAAGAACGAGCGAAGGTTCTAAGAATCATAAGAAATGAGAATGCTCAGAAGAATATAAGGAGTGTGATTGTGCGATCTTTATAGGTTGCATCCTGACCAACCAACAATACAGTGCAGCTGATACACAACTTCGGCCTTTAGGGGATGGGTGACTGGATCTCTGTAGGGGAACTTTCACTGTCTTTGAAGCGAATTACCTCGTATTTTTATGAAGTTCCTGTCAATCCATTGAACGCCAAACTCGTTTATCAGTTCAAGTGTTCTGTTGATCAGAATGCAACCTATATAGATCGAACAACATCATTTGGCTGCCAGAGTAGAGAATCACCGGAAATGCAACACAGTCGTGATTAAATAATCTATATTTATATATGTATATTACTTTAAAGAAACAATGTCAGTGTTATCTCTAATGTATCTGTTCAATTAGGACGCCTGTGTATGGTTATTGGAAAAACGTCTCCTGGACAACTATTCGAAAAATGACCGGGAGGCAATCCTGTCGGCGTGCAAAAAAGGCGTCGCCCAGCTGACTCGCCTACGACATCCGAAAATCCTCTCGGTCGTCCACCCCTTGGAGGAGTCTCGGGACAGTTTGGGGTTTGCCACTGAACCTGTCTACGCCTCGCTGGCCAATGTGCTCGGTTATCATGACAACCTGCCCGACGCGCTGATCAAGAATTTGAAAGAGCATCAGCTGTTTGAGACGGAAATCAAGTATGGGACTCTACAGGTGGGGGCAACAGTTATGTTCTTTTCCAGGTGGTTTATGAACATCACCGAATCTCTTGGTTATTTGCTTAGCTTTACACAATATTTTAGAAGATGGTATTCCAGCCAGAATAAATACAGTGCTAGACGCAAAGAAGTAAATAACTAGAAACTATGTGCTGCAGGTTTTAAAATTAATTCTCGATGCACTCTCATTCTCTTGGCAGCCTGTGACTAGGAGCCAAGAGCTGACTTTCTTTTCTTTGGTAGTTTGTTGAAAATTAAAATTACAACATTGAATGTGAACTTATTTAGGGCTTGTATATTCATGCTTCGTTGAGAAAAATAAGTTAACAAAGTTTTCTCAGTGCTCCTAGTAAGACCCGAATATTAGAGCATAAGCCTGAAAATTGAAGCTGTGGGAAGCCCGAAAATAGATGCTGAGAGTATCATATTTTTTAATACCTTTGTTTGAATGATACAATATTGTCCGAAAAGCACCCCACTGCCATTCCTCCGGAAGCTGTCTCTGACCTGCAACTGGAAATTCGTTTACTTCAAACGTGTTCACCTACTGGACCAGCTAGACAATTTATTGGAATACTGGAGAATTTTGGCAGAGACAAACAACATTTCCTTTATTAATTCACCTCGCACAGGACTTCATTGTTCTTCCACACGGGAATGCAGGCGTTGAAAGAATATTCAGTCAATTGCAGAAAATTATGCAGTTAAAACGACTTTTGCTTGACCCTTTAATAGTGTAAGCGTTATAAACGATCCCGATAACTCTTACATTGTTGGATACGGCTGCAACCGCTTATGCTTCTGCATGAAAACGTTTAATTGACAAGAAAAATGAGGAAGACAGGAAGCGAACAGAAGAAATGGAATGTTTGAAGTGGAACGGGAGAAGAATAAGAATAAAAAAATGCATTCTCTGCAAAAGTCTACTCAAGAAAAAGAAGATGCGATCAATAGAACAATGCAAAGGAAAAGGCGTTTTTTTAAACTAATGGAAGAGCTACAAGACAACGTGAAAAAGTCAGAGAAACGTTTGGAGGCATTGAGGAAAGATAATGAAAAGCTAGCTAAAAAGAAGCAGGCGGAATCAGAGAGGGTAATAGATAATGTAATTAAGAGTCACGCATTTTTGGTTGCCAATGAAAAGGGATGTGCCTCAAAACTAGCAAAAATAGCTTTACATTGATTACATTCCTGAACATTCAAAACTGCAACCAATATATATAATACATATTTCTTGTCTATTTTTATTGATTTATGTTTCCAATTTTACTAGTAACTTACTAGTATTAGTATAACTATGTACATTCATTAGTTTACATTCCTGAACTAATCAAATTATACAGCCTATATTATGTCACCTATTTTTGTATGATAGTAAATATGGTACATACTTACTCACATTATATCCATTTTTCCTTAGTTGTAATATTTCCAGTTATATTTTGTTCTATAGTTTGTTATAACTAACTTCATTACATTCCTGAACATTGTAAATGTTTCCAATTAATTGTTTTAAAAACTACTTTTTATTTTCTCTTTATCTCACAGCCAGTAGATAAACTAGTTATCACTTTTTGTTAACATTTAGTTTAGGCCCGAAAATATTTAAGGTGGGCACTAGGAGCATTGGAAGTTGCCCTGCTGCTGGGCCTCTGCTGCCTATCCTCCAATCCTCCAGAAGGGACCGGGTAAACGAACGAAACTGAGTCAACCTGAGTAAACGCCTCTTTCTTCAAAGACGCCAACCTGGTCATGTGCTCTCAATTCCTTCATCCCCTTATTATCAAACCTGTTGAACATTTTGTTCTAGCCTATTTATTTTATCCGTTTTGATACTCTTGTATAGATCCCGTGTGCTCTCTATGTGTTAGTTTAATGTTTAGGTTTTTGATTACGTGTACGTAAATCCTTTCCCAAGAGAGAAAGTAAAGAAAAAGAGAGAAGATAGGAGAGTAAAGAGAGGGAGAGATGAGAAGAGAGAAATTAGAGAAGAAAGAGAGGAGAAGAGAGAAATTAGAGAAAAAAGAGAGGGAGAAGGAGAGGAGAAGAGAGAAATTAGAGAAAAAAAGAGGGAGAGAAGAAAAATTAGAGAAAAAAGAGAGGGAGAAAAGAGAAAGAGAGGAGAAGAAAGAAATTAGAGAAAAAAGAGAGGGAGAAAAGAGAAAGAGAGGAGAATCAAGTAATTGGAAAACAGAGAGGGAGAAAAGAGAAAGAGAGGAGAAGAAAGAAAGTAGAGGAAAAAG
>JAUYWV010115284.1:0-12176 GCA_032274565.1 Nematoplana nigrocapitula
CGAGTTAACTGCACTGACTCGAGACCGAAAACCAGAACGATAGCCAAGCATGGCTGGAGCGCCATCAGTTGTACAGGCGCAGACGTTGTCCCATGATAATCCCTCATTGTGAAAGAATGTGGAGACCGCGTTGAAGATGTCTTCTCCCTTTGTTGTGGATTCCAGAGGGTGGCAGAACAAAAATTCATCTTTGAAATCGCCTTCTTTGATGTATCGCGCGAAGACAAGAAGCTGAGCGCAGCTACTCACGTCTGTGGATTCGTCCAGTTGGATCGCGAATTTGTGTAGCATTGCCCCACGAATTTCTGTCACCACCTGTTGCTTGATGTCAGCAGCCATCTCCGCAATTCGCCGTTGAATCGTATCGTTCGACAGGGGCAATGAATTAAGTTTTTTTGCCGCTTCTTCACCGAGGATAGTACGAACGATATCCTTGCAACTGGGGAGGATTAGTCTTTCAGCAATGGTGTGGGGCTTTTTTTCCTGGGCAATCCTCAGAGCGACTAGGAAAGATGCTCGCAATCCCGCTTCATTCTGTTGACTTAACTGGCCTGACTGATCGAGACGAATCATTTTAATTCCCTTCTCCTTCCGCTTGAAGTAAGCGACGTCCTTATCGACAAGGTCGGAATGACAACCGTTGAAGTGACGTTTGAGAAAGGTTGGCTTCATAGCCTCTGCAGACAGCACCTTGTAGCATATGACGCACTGTGGAAGTTCGCGACCATTCTTTACGATGGAGGTGAATCCATACTGGATGTAATCTTCCTTATAATGACGTTTCTTCGTAGACTCTCTCGACATGACCAAAAACTGAAAATTTGCCGCAGTGTAATGTGATGAAAATAGCTGTCTCAAACAAACTAATTAAACAGCGCACTGCATACACGTATTTATACTTCAGCTGTCCCCCCGTCTCTCCGCAGTAGAAATCGATATGAACTAAAATCGATGTCTTAACTGTATTCACAATAACACCGCAGTAGGTAAGTGATGCTTACTAGTTTATAGTTATTTATGACTCATCACAATCACCGACAGACATACAGTATTTAAGAGTTATTTATGGCAAGGTATATGCAAGTTTATGTTGTAAAGTTAATCAAAGTTAGTTTTGTCAGTCCTTCTCATATCATTGTAACACGGTTCAGAGATGATTAATCTATTTTGTAGAATGTAAAAAGATATGCTATATACTTTCAGTTTGTCACCTACTACCAAAAATCGACACCCTGTAATATTTTTAAAAGTTATATATGATTGCATACCCCATACAAATGGCCAAGCGTACCCCTGGGGATACGCGTACCCCAGGTTGAGAACCGCTGAATTAGAGGCTGCAGACTCCAAACATACTTTTATGCGGGAATGCAAGCCAAGGAAAATCCCAGTGTGTAATTCCAGCCAATCAGAAGCGCGTGATATTTGTGCTTCTGGGGATGCAAATGTGATATATTTTTATGAATAAAGTTTTGGTAATAAGGGTACACTGTGGAAACTTGTATTAGTGTTATTGGAACTGACATAATGTTGGCACTACATACCAAAAATTTTACAGATGAAGAGAAACTAAAATTTTTGGAGATGATAAAGAGTAAAGGAGATATTTTTCTCATCAAGTCGAAGAAATATGATACGGCAACAATTACAAAAATGGAAAACTAGGATCTAACCATTTAATTCCATTCTACTCCTAGTTGGTAGATAGCTATTAGTGATTTCATGAATGGTGTTATTGACAGTAGCAGGACCGACTCGTACAAAGTTACTAATATATAGCTGAAGGGGGGGAGTGTAGGGGATTTTGTTGGTACCTATTGAATTGTGGCCTGGTGATGGTGGCTGTGAAATCGTATTTCCCAGCCTTGTCTGCAGCTCCACCATGTGTGCGTGATACTAGAGGAGCATATGATATATATTTGAATGCTGTTGGTTGCAAAAAAACTTAGGATAATTTATATTTTCTCTTCTGTTGTCAGTCCCCATATATTTTTACTCATGGTTATGGTTGACAATTTCATCATCTAATTGCGTAAATGTTTCTTTTGTTACTGGTACCTAGCCCTAATTTTTTTCATTGCCATAATATTCCAAAGGATTTTGGCATGCAGATGAATAAATCTGGTTGTTTGATCACTTCTTATGCTGTCAAATTAATAATTTGTCTACTTACAGTCACAGCGCTAGTCAGTAAGTAAATATTTGCATGTTAAGACATGACTTAACGATAGCCACTGGCTAAGTTACTAACTGGTTGATTAACAGAAAGCCAGTACTTAGGGCTAGGCAGTGGCTACTTACCCACTGACTTAGACATCACCATTGCCATTGGTTGATTTTAAGGCACCAGTATTAGTCTAAAATAACAATTCAATAAACCTATTTCAAAGATAATTCCAGTTCTATGAGCAAGTATGCTAATTTCCTATCAATAGGTCTTTCAAATCACATTGCTACCATTGTTCTACATCACTTTTACATATGAAAAACTGAAAGTGAACACAACACTTATAAAAGTAAACGTGAATTATGTAAAATGAGTTTACATTACATTAAAACTTACATTATTCTCATCTTTAGCTTTAACTTCACGCAATATACGCCTTGTTCTCGGACTAGCCATTCTACAAGCCAATTTTATTTTTAATTAAGCACAGCTGAGAGCTGTCTAAATTTACTGACGTCAACGCTCTGCGTTTAAATAATGTTAAAAAAATAATTTTCCTCAATTTCAAACAATTAAAAGTTTTAAGTGCAAATTTTTAGTTTCATATCTAAATCGGAAAAAATAAATGTCACAAATTTAAAAAGAAATTAAAAAATTTAAAAAATTTACGTCATACCTTACGTAATCATATAATTATTTTCTGTGTACTATGAGTAAATAAACGTATTTCGGAATAATTATATTTAATTACATATATAGGGCCATTCAGAAATGACGTCACGCTGGCTAAGGGGAGGGGTTGGACAAAATGTGACTTGCGTGACGAGGGAGGAGGGGGAGAGTTAGAAAAAATGTGACGTCACATAAATTTTTCTTTCGTTGTTTTAATTTTCTGTTATATAGCTTATTTTCTACCTAGACCTGACCTGACCTGACCTGACCTGACCAATCCAATCCAATCCAATCTTTTGGATTGGATTTTCTACCGTGTTTAAACTATAAAGGCGAACAAATACAATCTTTTTTATAATTTTTTGAATCCTCCTAGAAGGCATATCCCAACAAAACGACGTTCTTTTTTTCCGTCTTTTACAAAAGGGATTTTTATAGCGCCCCCGATATCTGTTAGACAAGACGCCACCGCTGGACTAACATTTGTTCCGGAAGCCGGAACGTTTTTACCTGTATTCGCATCAGAATGTAAAAATTTGGTCCCAAAGCCAGTCATTGATAAGTTCCCGATGTGCCAAATACCATACGATGTTTCATGCCCATCAACAATGCAGACCAATAAGTTGGTATCCAGAGTTTGCGCTTGTGGTCGCTACCATGCATTCAACGATTAGATATTTTAAATGTCACCAGGTTTTGTGCCCTTCGAAAAAAGGAAAGCATTTGCAACATTCATCTTATTTGAAAACCTAGCCTAAGAGAAATATTAAAAAATATGATTATTTGATTCAATGTATAAGATATAGAATGATTTATGTACCTCCAATGAAACTTATACCTTTAAATTTTACTCTTTAAAATTCTGAATTTATTCTTTAAATTTTTTAAATGCATATTGTTATTTATGAAATACTTTTTTCTCTTCTTGAAATCCATGTTTCAATTTCTGAAAGTGATCTTTATAAATGGTGCATTAATAAAAGCAGTTACCATGGAGTGATAATTTACATTTCAAAGACTTCATTGAAACATAAAAGGGCATAATAAATCTTTCACAAAGGTCTCAGTAAAATAAATGTAAAGGTTTAATGCATTTATTTGAATGATTTGATAACACATGACTATACTCTACGGTTAGTGCGATCTTCTACCTCACGGTCCACAGAGTCACCTGGAAGATCCGGTAACAGACCAAATGGACCCTTTCAGGCCGCTAGACACTCGACACTGACACAGCTCGAACTAGCTACCCATCACTATGACAGCCAACTGCTCTACACACTGAGTCAATTCGACACTAGTTTGGCATTCATATATCTTTAAATAATATTTTTGAGAGAGGAAATATTAATCTATTCTACATTTAATATCTTTCACAGTAATTTTCTTCCGGCATATGATGTGCGCAGTTATCACCATAAAAATATAATACACATATTCTATATCACTGCGTAGTATTGGAATTTCAATTATTTAAAAAAGCTTCTTAGTTCATTTTAGAAGTTTTATTCAATGTTCTAAATGCTTTCTTTGTGGAAGTCACAGTAGCCTATGCCAAACGATTTCCTCTTTCCAAACAAAGGCATTATACTAAATATTATCAGAGAGAATACCATTGATATATATTTTCTAATTTATTAAATCAAACTACAACAGTATCAGAATGTCAACATTGTACAGCGATTAGTAATCACGAAGTAAAAGACAAAGCAAAGAGTAGAGGAGGTCGAGGAGGAGGAGGAGAATTGACGACAAATTTATAATAAACAGTTATAAATGTAATACCGTAACTGGAGCACGGTAAATATTTTCTTTCTGGAAATGTGTGCAAAATGAATGAACGAATGAATGACCGGGGTCTTTATAGTATTTCAGAGTATAATTATATATAGTCCACATTATCACTACTTACAAGTAGTATAGTTAGGAAAACAAACAATGAAATATTTTACTGATGCGAGAATAATGCGTGCGACTTTACAATGCGATTGGCAGCGGAAGGGGGTCTAAATAGATTTTCTACTTTATCTTTATACAACTAAGAACTGTTCTAGGAACGCTTTCTGCGCGCGTTGTGTATCCGTGTTAAGTGTAAAGTCAGTCAAACTCTACATCATATATACTGTATTCAGTAGTGTAGTAATGTATGTACGTACTTCGTATGTCTTTGGTATGGCTTGATGATCAGTTATAGGAAGTTGTGTTTGTGCAACTGATGAGTGTGCGTCATTTGGTTCGGTTCTCTGATCGGTCCCTCTCACTTAGGGTGTTGGTTGGTATAAGTGATGACGCAGGCGGGTGGCGGTCTGACAAGAAGGAGGTGGAGGAGGATCGAATGAGATGGAGGAGGAGGTAGGTTGAAATTGCACAGATACACACACGCACATGCACACGCGAAAACAGCAGGATCATAAAGAGACTATAGTCCGTTGTCAAAAGAACGCGTGTGAACATATACATGTGTGCGTCTGTGTGCAGATTGGGTGTGATGCGAAAGTGTTGTCGGCTGTGCACAAGGTCTGAGGAGGAGAAGCATTTGACAGTTGGATGGAATTTTACAACTGAAACATATCGAAAGAAAGATTGCAGAACGGGGAAGGATCAATGGACAGTCTTGTCTGAATAAGCTGTCTGTCTGTCTGTACATATTTTGTAGGTAATCTCCAGACGGTATACTATATGGAGAGCTGCAGCAGATCAGAAAGTTGGGAATTTCACAGCTGTGTGCTATTGTTTCCCCTGATAGGCGGGATAGCCGGTCTCGTAGCTCTGACCGTATGACCG
Source organism: Nematoplana nigrocapitula (assembly GCA_032274565.1). Taxonomy (NCBI): domain Eukaryota; kingdom Metazoa; phylum Platyhelminthes; order Proseriata; family Nematoplanidae; genus Nematoplana; species Nematoplana nigrocapitula. The sequence continues at coordinate 5,624 of JAUYWV010115284.1, forward strand.
CCGACTATAGGGGTCCCGGGCGTAGCTCATATAGGGCCTCGAATAGGGCCAACTGTACTGGCGCTTGGGTTTGACCTTGAGAATGCGGGCCCGCCGGCTGAAACGCTGGCATTTTCCGCGCTTCTCTTTGCGTTTGAATTTGGCCAGCCGGCGCTTCCAGGCCTCCTGCCAGGGGAGGGCGATGCTCTTATGGTTGAGGATCAGTTCATCGCGGCCCCGGTATTTGAACACCTTGGTCTTGGTGATGATGAGGAAAGTGGTGCCCAGTTGGAGCCAGGGGCAGCTGCAGCGCAGATCCTCGAAATGGATCCATAGAGGGAAGGGCTGGAAGGACTCCCGACTGGGGATCAGATTCCGCGCTTTGCCGTCCCGACGCCACACGTGATTAACTTTCATCTCGAACCGGACGAATTCGCCGTGGGATTCCCGGGTGTTCATCGTTGCCTGAAAAACTGTGATGAAATAATAAATACAGTTAGCACAGGCAAGAACGGGGAAAATGTTGCTGCTTCTATGCTTAAAATACAATATTCACTAAACGTTGAGGATCACTGAGAAACTGTATTTTGTAAAACAAAATGGACCGGTAATCTTGTTTCATCTCGTCTGCGCAACACGCCGGTTGCCCTGGGGTGCACCAGCAGGAGCTAGACCGAGCTTTGTGGTCCTTTTTTTCTTTCTTTCTTATTCCCGGTCAGGAGGGCACGTTCTACCCCGATCCCCTTGAGAAACGACAGCAGTCGCTTCCCGTCAGCAAGGACGGCGAGGAAGGGGTGGTCACCGAAGACTGAAAGGTGAAGGACAGAGTGGGAGGGACAAGTCAGAAGAAGGTGGGACAGATCCTCCGGGGCCTGGAGGCAGGAGGGGCAGATGGGGAAGCCAACGAGGCCAATACGGTGCCTGTAGGCAGCTAGTATGGTGGAGCGCCCGTGCGCAGCTGGGATTGAGATTTGCTATCAGCGTGCGAGAGATCGGGCGGTGGGCGGAAGTGGCCGCCAGGAGACAAACGAGGCGCGTGACCGCGTGGGGGTCCAACGCATAGCGGTGTATCAGCGGCTCGCGCGGCCAAGAGGTCCACTGGGGTGGTCTGGGGGAGGGCGGAACCTCTCCGGGCCTCGCGTCGGCGTCCTCGTTACCGTGGATGCCGCAGTGACCCGGTATCCACTCCAGGTCCACTCTGTGGGACCTTCCCAGCTCGATCAGGAGGTGCCAGACATTCCGGCAGGTGAGGTCTTTCTGGGCCGGGTGACCCGCGGAGAGCCTCCTGAGAGTCTGAGAGTAGCCGGATGCCGGACAGGGTGCCGAGGTCCGAGTGGTCCGTCCTCGTTTCCGGGTCGTCCACGGTGGACTCGGACTGCCCCACTCCACAAAGGAAGTCGATTATGGAAGGTGTCGGCTGTGAAAGAATATCCTGGAGCTGTGCGAAAAGCACCCACAGCTGGCACTGGAATAGCGTATAGGCGGGACACCTCACCACTGCAGGTACACCATCGTATCCTGGGCTAAGACGTCTCTTCATTTCCCTCCAGGTCGGCATGACCGGGTACCCTGTGAAGGTCCACCCTGACGCCATCGTTCACTATGGTCTGTAACAGCTGGTAAACATCTTGTGCACGTGGCTGCAGTCCCGTTTTTCTGGACCGTTTGCCAACACTTCTAGACTTGATTTAGAGTCAGTACAGATCCGTACTTTCCGGTTAGTCCACTGCTACGTCCTCGTTCCTTTCTGCCCTTTCATATACTACTATAAGTAGTGTAATAATATAATTTGGAAACTTTATCTGAATTGGTAGCTTAAGAACGTAAAGACTTGATGAAAATATACTATAATTATCTGTAATATAAATATTTCCGCATCAAATGTTAAGGGATTTAGAAGGCAGATGCCTTATTCATTAGGTCACGTCATTCTCAAACAATTATAACCAAAATCAAATTCCTGAAATAAAACGACTTTGAACATAGGCGTGACATACTGTACATACATAGGCTATATACAGACAGACAGGCCATTTTAATATAGATACTACCAACACTACATAGGTTATTTCTCTGACAATACTCAATCGCCTCCATACCGTCACTTTAGAGCTCATCGGCCAAAGTTTGGAATTCTTCTCCAAATGCCCGGCTGCTTAGCAGAAAAGAGACTAACTACATCTGTAGTAGGGTCTTCGGAGTACTGCAGTCACGTGCAGATGCCTAGCTTAGCATCACTGTGGAAATAGGTATTGTCAACGGCAGCCTATATATGTAGATATTAAATCCTATCTATAATTAGATAAATGTATGTATGTATGTATGTCTGACCGGTATTTATCTCCCAACTCTCTTGACGGATTCGCATGCTTGACGACTAAAAAAATGCTACACCAATGGAACATGGGAAAAATACCCACGAGATGCAAAATTTCTAATTGAGAGGACCACAACAGAAAATATCAAAAAAAAAGTTTTTGCTGCGATGCTAAATCAATATGCTGCACGAATTTGAATTCTGCAGTAGCCGATTGATAAATTTGAATTCTGCAGAATAAGCGAATATTGATTGCAATGCGAAATTAATCAACTAGGAGAATGGAGGTTGCTGCGATGCTAAATCAATATACTACAGAATTCAAATTACTTATTATACAGTAGATAGGATTACTAACTCTATACGGGTAATCCTACTTGTTCATTCAAATTTGAGATTAGTATATTCTTATTTTAATTGTTGTGAATATCTATTTGTAATTGTGGCATGATTTTTCGTTGCGCATTTGTATTGCCTGCGGGTTCCTGCAATGTTTCCCGTGGAGTACGGGAAAGTTGCGAGATATTCACTCATTGTGCAAATAACTGCTATCCTAGCTCTCATATGATGCGGATGTTGATGATGATGATGATGTTTAATTATTTTTGCAGTTATATAAAGTTATATTAAACGCGTCCGCTAGCTCGGAATGTAACCAAACAAATGCCTCTTGCAATAAATGTTCAAATTGAATGCTGCCACCATCTCCACTGAAGCACTATAGTATTTTCTTCCTTTTTAATGGAAACAATATCCAAATGAAATTCAATTTCTGGCGTTGTCCGGGAGGAAATGAAAGCTTTTTGTCTTATAATTTCGCAAAAACGAATCTGCTTTTAACGTAGCACCCTCGTCTTATACGAGTGGAAAACAATCATGCAGTGCGCTGTGCGGGTGTTTCGTTGGTGCGGGGACTTGAGACGTTCGGGCAGCGTCTGTTTGATGACGGGCAGAGCGCTGTGCGGGTTTTTTGCAGTCGCGTTCGCGGGCTGTTGACGCTCAGTGTTTCTTTTAAGGCGAGGAGTGCGTTCTTGTGCCGTTTCTTGGTTGCTATGTTCTCTCATTCTTTTGACAGCCCGTGACTGTGATCCATCTTGTTGATTTTCTTTTATTTGGCATGTTGCATGATTAAGTTATTCACAAATGTGATAAATTTTGTTCGAATCAGTAATGTAAATTTGGAGATTTTGCGCATAAAGTGTTACAACAAATCAATCAATAATGGGAAATGCAATATTATTCTGCTCCGTGGGGATTTCACTGCGACGTAAGGTGTTCTTCAACTCCACAAAATTTCATTAAGATCGTATAATGATGTATTGTTTTGGTTTTTCACAAAATGACCCTTAAAACGGAACCTGTGGCACCTATGTGGATGATAATTTTTCAGCCCTTCAAAGGTTGTGTACCATTGTTTCACATTACGATGTAAAGTTACTAATAAACCATACCTCATCAACGTCGAAGGTGTAGCTTTAGCTTTAGCTTAGAATTTAACAACCAGCGTTAGCAGGTACACTGGAGATCGATTATCTCATGCTATCGACCTACTTTTCTCTGGAAATCGTCAGATTCCCCCGGGAATGTACGGCGTGGTGGATCTCTATGGGCAGGCAGCTCAGGTGGCAATTATTAGTCAGGAGGAGGCCCTGAGAACGGCCAGCTGTGCGGCTGCCTCACCGGCGAGCAGTCCTCTCGTGCCTGTGCCGCGACCTATCCGACGGAGACTGGAAGAGACTACTGCCCCCTCGCAGGGACCCCACAGATTGCCTCCGCTCACCTTCCACGTGCTCCACGGGAGGAATGTCAGTCTGGTTAACGGACAAGCCACTGCATACCGGTATGGAAAACCCAGCCCACGTTGCTGCTGGTTTACTTCACACATGAGTACAGTGTAATTATTATGATATGACCGGCGTTTCTACGGATAACCATACATCCGCCTTCTCACGGCATATCAGCATTTGAAAAACAGGGATGTTTGAATTCATGTTGGACGAGTTAGAGACTTAATTGAACATTCGGTTTGCTTAATTTCCACACGGGATTACGATACGTTTCATTGGACTAATGAAACCCAGCTCACTAACGGCGTTTCGACTCGCCCGCCTCAGTTTTCCATCCAAACGTTTTTTTAAAGATTTTTATTTTTATTTCAACACTTACGTACATTCTCATTCGTTTTCATCCTTTGTCAATTGATCAAGCTTTTCCTGAGCGTTAGTTTATTTTCTGATAAAGAAAATCTTCATATGACAAAAATGTCCCTTTCTGTTTACCTCCCCTTCCAAAATCTACTTAATTGAAACTTTAGCTGAGCGGCAAATGCTTCTGATGATAAGTCGATTTGTTGATAGCAATGCCGAAATTATATCGTTAGTATTGAACTTGTTATTTAAATACATATCTAAAGATATTGAAACAAGTGTAGTTCTTGATGCACATATTTTATTGCATTTGAAAATGTATCAGAATTAAAGCATTCGTTCTGCGCGAATATACCTATATAGTGCACTGCCACTCTTCCTGTGACCTTACATTGATTTACATAAAAACGAGGAAGCTGACACTTGCGAAAGATGGTTAAAAATGTATCAAGAACACATTTCTGTCACCCATGCAATTATCAAAACCACAATCAGGAATAGAATTTCGGAGATCACTCATAAGAAAGCATACACGACTTGTGGTAACAGAGGTACACCCAAAGTAGGAGCGAGGATCGAGTTGATTCGGTTAAGTGATTTGATGGCAAAACGAGTATTTCAGTTTATTTGATGTTGTCTCTATAGTATGTATATCTATGCCGTTCAACCCGCCCACGCAGTCCCAACGCAATGAATGAGTTCAAAAATGCCCTGGTGATGTCCTCGCGACCATTGCAAGACGACGAGTTATTCGAGGTGGAGGTAGACGCTATGGTTGACCGGTGGAGCGGATCTTTGGAGGCTGGAATGACTCTGCGTTCCCCGGAAGAACTCGTATTCCCCGAGACCCTCAGTCATATGGACCAGGACACTTGGATGCTCAGGTATTCAGGGCCCGAAAGTTACCGGATTTTGGGGCTCATCTTTATCATGCGCCGGTTTATGTGCCATAGGAGATTAGTATTTTCCGGATTTTTCTCAAAGTGTCCGATCGGATTGGTGTTCTCTACCTAGCCTAATCTTCAGATTTTAATTATTGCATTCTAATTTTGATTAATCCGGTTTAAATTTGAAATTCAAACAAAGAACGTTGCAGAATGTACAGTGGTGTATGACGCCAAAATCTGTGCATGATCAATAATTTAGACAGTCAAATCAGCCTAACCGTTTTATGCCAGGTAAAATTGACCGACAGTTTTTGCTCCTTGGTGTCTTAGATTCCTCCAATGATATTTATATCTATGACAGTTAGACAAGTTTCCGTCATGTATACCGGTAGAAGTGCTAAATTGTGATGCCATTACAAGCAAATAAGCCTCGTTTTTCAGGGACTCATATTGTGAAGTTTTGAACAACTTTGGCATTTTATATTGTTATCTCATTATTTGTTATTACTGTGTTAGTCTACAATGTGTAGAACTTCAAACAATATAGTACTTGTTATCAGCGATTTACAAATGATACACACTGTGTACATTGATTTGCGACTGTAATTGAATACATTGAAAATGTTTTTTGTTGTTGTAAATTTAAGATAAAAATATGTATGCCAATACGTAACCGGATGTGAAATAAACAATAAATAGCGGCATTGTTTCAGGATTTATTTTGGATGACAGTAAGATAACTTCCCTATCTAATCGCTGTGAACAGGAAAAAACTGGGAATTTTTCCACATGTTCCACTTGTTTTAAAATTGGACCTTCTAATATCTGGAAGAAATGTAATTCATAGAAAATGATCCTGAGAAAAGCGTACGAACAGTGTCCTTGATAGAAGTATGAATTGTTATAATTACTTTTAAATTCATGGAAATTTAAGATTTTGAAATACTTTACTCCACGTAGAACGCTGCTCTAAGTTAATTTATTGTAATAGATTGTCTGTAAAGTATTTCATAAGTGCAGATTATATTTTTTTTAAATGTCTAATTCTACTGACTTGTAAATGAAAGATATCTATTTAATCTTATCTATAATTAGATAAATGTGTGTATGTCTGTCTGACAGGTATTTATCTCCCAACTCTTGGCCGATTTGCATGCTTGATGACTCAAAGAAATGCTACGCCAATGGGTAACATGGGAAAAATAGCCACGAGATGCAAAATT
>JAUYWV010115295.1:0-12175 GCA_032274565.1 Nematoplana nigrocapitula
GTAGCCATGGTGAAATGCATTTAAGGCTTTACACCAGTACCCAAACCTCGATGAGGCTGGGGGCCACTTAAGGCTCATTAACCACTGTAGAAGTAACCGCTTGAAATGTAACTAATTATACTTATAAATTCCGAGGTACACTACTCTCACATTTATTAGTAGTAAAACAAAACCGTGTGATTTTTTTAAATATCGCCTGTTTTTATATCTTTTTAATTTTTAGCAATTATGCACATTTAATGGGCCTATGTTACTCCCAGTGAAACGCCGGTTTATTTGAGACACATTGCAATCCTCTGCCATGTTCCGTTCTCAAGTTATAAGCGTACAGAAGGGCATCGCGACAGATCACCACAAATATAGTTATACTGTAGATACAGTCACAATTTGGTAACAAATTGCGACAGAATGCGTTTACCTCATAATCACTATTTACTCGAGTTCACAAAAAAATCAATTTTCATAAACGACTACATACCTTGTGGGTCAGAGCTAAGTGGTTCAGTTTCGACAGTCTCATGGAAGATGACAAGAGCCGGACCCATTTTGGATAATGGATAATCCAACTTCAAAGCCTCAGCCGTTCTTTCCAGCTCCCGATGGAAGTGATTGGCATAGGCCTCCGAAGCATTACTGAGGAACGTGAACATGTCGCTATGGAGACGTGCAGCCCGAGTTCGGTAAATGACCACGTCAGACACTGCTAGAACTTTCAGCAGAAGACGAGTGCGTTTGTTCTGGTTGGATGAAATTCCCAAAAGGCCTACAATTCGTGTATTGAAAAGTATAAAATATAATATCGCATATGAACGTATTCGCGAATTTTAGATGTTAAATTCCCACCTTCCGTATCGAGAATAAGGAAGGAATTCTCCTTTTCAAAAGCAGCCCACACACCAGCAGTACAGGATATCTGGGAGGGAGATGTCGTGAATATCGGACAGGCGTCAAAAAACGTGTGATTAAGTGTGTGTGACTTCCCATCGCCAGTGTTACCAAATATTGAAATGACCTTGACAGTCGTGTCCGCATCACAGTCGAGCGCTGTCAAGAAGGCATGAGAGTCTTCGACCTGACAGATTTCGAAATATTTTTTTGCAGAAATAAAAAAAACATAACAAGAGTCTGGATAGAACGGGGCTTTGTACGAATACACCAAGAGGAACTTGGACTGCCTTATTTATACACACCGTAGTAATATACATACACATTTTGAAACGTAAATGAAGACAGATTTTAACAAATACAATAACAAAAATGATAACAAATTTGATTCACTATGTTAAATTTTAGTTTTAATGGCTGTACAAAACGTATTTAACAGCAAGCTTTCGGTTGGAATGAGCAGAGCCAATCATTATGTTCACGAATAAGCCAAGAGAGGATAAAAATCTGATGTCTATCGTCATTCTGGCGAAAGGATACGATTTGTTTTTTAATATAGCAACAGTGACTTACGCAAGCAAAAAAGCGGATACATAACTTTGGACTAAACAGTAGTTGAAATATATACCCCTAATGACTTAAAAGTTTCAAATCAGTGCAGATTATTTACAGAACACAACATTTTAGAACTATCAAATGGATTTTCAAATTACGGAATAATCCCAAATAATTCTGAGGATTTCTTTTTTTTGGGGGGGGGGATTAAACTTTTGTTCGAGAACTTAATACTACATTTTTAAAAGCATGAACGGTAACTGAATTTTCATGACAGCCTTTTTTATTATTTTTCAGTGGCAAATTTTGAAATGTATTTTTTTCCACAGTCAGGTAACGTGGTTTGCTTTCATTGCAAAGTTTAGCTATCTTCCCTTACTTGTCAGTTATGTAAGTTAACTGAGAGATGCTCATCTTTTCGGAAACATGACTGATCTACTGTAATACTACTAATTATTCTCTTACACAAAAAACATACCATTAAATTTTCTTGTTGATCAATGAGATGCAAACACTTTGTTGGTTGTTCCGATCTCAATAAGCTGCCTTCCTCATCATTCAAATCAATCCCCAGGTCAGACGAAACATTGACTGGAGCTGAGGTTTGTACATCTCCGTGATGTTTGTCCGAGTGCTTTTTTTCACGGTCGACACTGTCCCGGGAGGGCTGTTCAGTGATTGGTTGAGGACTGGTAGGAGGACTATCGAATGTGCTCTTTTCCATCACTTCGATGGGCGGAGGCAATGTGCCATTCTCTATACATGACATGAAATCGTCGGACAAAGAGACTCCTACAAGAAAAAATATTTTCTTCCACTTATTCAGCTGGTAACTTGAAATTATAGGCGAGGTCATGTAAACTACTATCAAAGGAAATCGAAACTACCCAATATATTTGAATTTAAATTTTACTACTTAGCCAATTTTTAAAAGTCATTAATACTTAGTACATTGGATGTAATTCGATCCTAAAATATTGATTACATCTATCATATTGCAAACACTGTGGTATGTTTTAGTCAATTTTCATAGTAAAAATGCCTTGAAATCGTAGATTACGCAAGAATGAAACTTCCGTTGATTCTCTACCAGTCAAATTTTAGTAGAAATGAATAAATTATTTGGCATAGTATTTCTATAATTTCAGATAGATTTGTTGATAAGCTTAAACAGTAATATGTATTCGTCTGCTGATTTTATTTATTCCCCTATGTATAGCGAATACAGTGGAATGAGGGGTGTATGAATACTAATATCTATAAATGATTAATTAAAGCAATTTACTTGGCAGTAAAGCACTGTGTTAACAAAAACAATAAATTAAATACCGATTGATCGACTTTCCCAATGTTATTTTTTAAACAAATAATTCTTCAACATTTTGTCAAATATTTCATTATTAAATGAGTTTACGGATGTTATAAATACATGCAATTCGAAGTTTTATACAGCAACACGTAAAATAAACATGCGAAACTCGTGAACACGACATCACAAAACCATTAGACCGTTTTAGACAAACAATAAAAAACTTTATACCTCTAGTCTGTCGACTGGTAGAGTGGGTAATTTCTAATGTTCTAGAGATAACTGTAAATCACATATTTAATAGATTTCAATTATAGTGCAGGAAAACCTACGCACGACTACACATTTCACTTCCATCAGAACATTTTTCACTATTTACAGAATATTAGACACTGTACAGTATATTTGGTTAACATTACCCTTATGGGAACACCAAGTATGTGATCTGGATAGGGGTACATCTTCTCCACAGACCAGGTTTTTAGGAACTTTGAAATAAGTAATTTAATAAAACTTTGTTGTATACATTGAGTTAAACTGATAACGTATGTATCAGTATGTGTTCCTCATAGAGAAGCATCCGCTTAACAGTACAGGCAACGTTTATTAAAATACAGAAATACTGATAATATAGAAAAATTATGCTGCAGTATAAAGAATGATATTAGGAGCAACATCCGGTATTGGAACAAGCTGTTTGTAGTACAACAGTGAAATAATGAAGTTGAAAGACTATTAATTTTACAATGCACATTGAGTCAATCTTAGGCCATATGGAAGCCCGATGTATTCATGCTAAAGCCCACAGACATGCCATTTTAGAAACATTCCGAAATATTAGCTTCAATAACTTATTTGCAGCGACGTGATGTTCTTCGGAGTACCATTTTATCCTTTTGGCTTCCATGAGAATTAATGATTGTATTTCTATCATATTTAATAATATTGATTATAATACACATAATGTGATCAAGTGGGAAGGATGTTTTGTGCGTAGGTTCATCTTCTTACTTGCATGAAATTTATTGAGTAAAGGTCCAGCTATAATTCGCCAAAAAGGAAAATAATAAATATTATTATCGTTAAAATACCTCCAATCAAACTGTTTAATGAAGTCGTGGGAGAGGCTGGTTCATTCGCCCTTGCGGCGCAGTACTCATCAAAGTCCACACGCTGGTGTTTTCGCTTGTGAGGTGTCTGGTGCTGGCTCTTATCACAGGATATACAGAACGCTTTCTTGCACTCCTCACAGTAGACGTCGGCTAAATACGACGGTTCGCTCGATCGACACTGATCACACAGTTCATTTGTGTTCACCACGGGCAGAGAAACTCGGTTGTGATGAAAGAAGTTAGGATCGCGAGAATGTAGTTCCCTGGCACAGTCATCACACTGATGCGATTTGCAACTCTGAAAGATTATATGTCTGCATTTTACCTCAAAAGTCTAAAAACTTCAATAAAGGATATTATCACTAATAACGATAAGCGGACAAAAACGGAGCTACTGGGTAGCAGTAGTAGTGGATAGATATGTCTTTATTCAAAGGGCAATGGTGGGCATTTCTAGTTCCTAGTAAATTGGACCTTATTCTGGTCAACAGGGTCTGAGTGGCGAAGGCAAGGGGAAACCATTCGACTATTTTTTCTTGATAGTCATCATGATAACACGCCAAAGAAATGAAAGAAATAATTGATCATGATAAAATGATAAAACGGAAGTGGAAGCTACCTTTTACCAATAAAGTAACAAAACCATGAGACCATTTTGGCAGCGATCACCAATCATTAACGTGTAAAACTAAACAACATCTCAAGACGAAGAAGAATGCAAGTACAGTTCCACTCCTGCATGATGTGACCAATATTCCAGTAATGTTTACCGTGGACGTTAGCAAACGTTTCAATCAGCTTAACCAATCAATGGAGAAAGAAGCTACATACACCTAACGAACTTTCGGGAAAGGAGAAAGAATTTCAGAAAACAGCTAATGCACACATCACCAAAAAGGAGAAGATTAAGCAGCTTTGGTTGTCAGGAGACAGTCGTGGAATAGCAGTTCTAAACAAGAAGAGGAGCAAAAAGCAACATTTTTTTTAATACACTGCATTGCAAAATCAGGAATTTTTGTTGGCTGTTCTCAGTAGACATTCAATCTTATCGCCTCACTTCAAATTTAAACTATCCAATTAGTAGAACTTAGGGCTGGCTTGACAATTGCACAGGTGTCTCGCAGGTGTAAGTACTTTAACAGGGCCACCTATGCGTCATACAGTTATGTCTAGACACGTTTCGGTTTTGTTAATGAAAAAATAAAATCGTGTCTACTAAGAACATCCAGCAAGAATTCCATTTTTTGCAAAGCAGTGTATCTTCCTAGGGATGTTAGTCTTGGTCTATGACTAAAGATGACAGGCGTAGAGTTGATTCTTTTGAAATGTGGGTGTACCATAGAGTTACACAAGTATCTTGGAGGAAAATAAGAACCAATCAGTGGGTGCTTGATACCATTGGAGTTGAGCTCCAATGGTGGAAGCAGATAGCAAAGAAAAAAATGAGATTCTTCAAACATGGAGGGGGCTTTGACAAAAGGATCATCTAAGGTTCAGGAAATGGTAAAATCCAAAGTTGTGGATCAATAACATCAAGACTTTGAATGGCAAAGGACTGGCACCAGCTGATGACTGTAAAAGTTGTGTGAGATCCTAAAAACCACCACAGCACTTCTAGTGCCACCCAGATTGAATAATGTAATGATATGAATATAAAATAATGCAGTTAAGTATACTGTATATTCACCAAATTAGTTGTTTTAATTAGCTACCTAATTATAAAATCAATAAAATCTGTTTCTGTACATTGGTAGAATTAGTTATAGTAACAGATACCTTGCAATAGATAATAGCTGGTGCTTTTGCTCGAACACATGAACAGTTTTCTTCACAATATTTGATTGATGGGCGTGGTTTACCAGTTCTGTTTCTAGCATTCATGCTAGATGGGTAAATCTGTTTTCCAGAAATTAGGCTTGAGAGGAAAATATCTTTAAATTTGATGTGGTAACTTCCCTTTAAATAAAAAATTATAGACTACTAAATAATTAATAACAATGACAATGTGTATATATAAAATACAACCTGATATTCTAATAATATTTAAAATTATAAAGATATCATTTTATTAATAGATGCATTATGATCTTACATTTGATAAATTATACACTTAACATAAACCAACAAAGATATAGCAATTATGTTTAATAAAAATATATTTATATTTGTGAAAAGTATTATATAAACAGTATGTGGATAGACAAAATATCAGTTGCTGATTTTATATAATTACCAAACTTGCCATTCAAAGGATAAAATAATATTTACATTTTTAATCAAATAAGAAATTGCACTAGCATTAGTAATAATAACAAATTGTCATAAAATTTGTAGTATTTTTTATTTTATAATAGGTCACATGAATAAAGTTGAGATAATTCTAATGAGATAGAGATACCTCTCATGAGATATCTCTTGGAGATTGAGATATATCTCCAAAGCATATGAATAAGAACTATCTCAATCTCAGAGATATATCTCATGACAGGTATCTCTATCTCAAAATATATCATGGCTGCATTTCTAAATATTTCAAAATTGAAAGACTAGAAAAATAGAAGAGAATAACCCTATAATTGCAGGCAATTATATTGATTTAATGAAGAAACTGTGAATCAACTTAGTAATTACTATATATAATCTTTATAAGTATTACTTTTATGACATTATTACTTTTGAAATATATGCATAAGCTATATTGAAACAGATTTTTTAAACATTAAAACACTGAAAATAACATTAATTCATATTCCCATGTAAATATACACATGCCTTATATTGTATTTTATCATTTTTAAACATTTTAAATACCTACATAGGTATTTTTTTCATGAGATATATCTCCACAATATTTGTTTTATTTATATGACTTGAGATGTATGTCAAATCTCAGAAATATATCTCAATCTAATATAAATCTATCTCAATCCTGGTTCTATTTATAAGAGTTACAATATATTTCCAAAAAATTGGAGATAGGAGATATATCTCAACTTTATTTATATGACCTAATATGTAGAGGGACCTTAGTGTGTAAAAACATTTATTCTGTTATGTATAATGCAATGCTATTCCCATACATGTGATCTATGGAACTTATATGTAAAAAGAGTGTGAATATGCGAACTACCTTTGCATCTTTTTCAAGTCAACTAATTACTAAAGATGCTACTATTTTTTCTATGAAATATATTATAGATATGGTTTGTATCATGATTGTATCAATAATATTTATCATTAGATATTACTTCCATTTTAGAAGGTTGGCAACCATAACATTCCAATTATGTCTTTTCAGATTTCAATTTGCTATCTTGCTGCTTTTTTATATCATCTCCCTAAGATTTTCTTTGTTGACCTTATTTTCATTCTATCATGCCTTTTAGAACCAAAGTAGGTAGCTGCCCTGAGTATGCTTAAAAATATAATAAACAAAATGTAAGTTTTTTATTTTTACATATGTCTAAAAACACTTTTTATATAGTCATCAATAGAAATGATTCATGGAATCTTTATAGCAATAATAAAGCCAGTTAAATTTGAATAATATTTGGTGAACTACAGTATATAGTCCTCTTCAGAGATATGTTTATCAGTGAGCGAGTTGATAAAAACCTTGCAAGGAGGTAAAGATAATTCTTTGAAAGTAGTTATAGTATAGGGTAAAAAACCCTTTAGGAGAGTGGCTTAGTTTTAAATCACAAATTTTGTGATTCCAAATAATTATTTTAGTAAGGCTGATATGAAAATATACCGTATATACTCGCTTATAAGTTGTGAACTTTTGGAATAAATTTGGATGAATAAGTGGGGGGGTCAGGCTTATACGAGCATAATTGATCATATGTGTAGTTAGGCTAGATAGCTGCAGCTATACTCGTTATTCTGACCTATTTTTAGGAAACAGCTATCTAACCTGCTATCTATCCAAATCGAAAGAGGAAATAACATAGGAAGAGAAAAAATCAATATGTAAATAAATAATTTTATTAAAAAAGATACTAAAATAATTATTATTTGCTATTTAAAAAATAATCAGTTATAATACATACCCAGGTATATGTTGCAAAAGTAGGGGGTCGGCTTATACGTGAGCCTACAAATTTGGTAAAATTTAGAAAGCAAAAGTAGGGGGGTTGGCTTATACGCGAGTATATATGGTAACTATCTAGTCTTTTTATCAATATACTGATTTATGACAAAGTAGGCCTTGAGAAACATGTCATTCTTTTATTTGAGATAAGACTTAGTTGAACTAAATGTGAAAGAAATAGGAAGAAAATGTGTGGTTGAACTAAATATTTACATAATAAATTTGGCATGTAGCTTTTTATGTCTTTTTACTTAAATGGCTATGCTTAATCAAAATTACCCTTTACTTTAGAATACTATCAATGAACAGGATTTTTGCACATATAGTAGCAAACTTGGACTTTTGGTATGATGGATAATTTTTGTTCATAGTTATATTTACTCTGATATAACCATAGTCCATAGGTATTATGAAAAGTTCTAAGCATATAAATGGTATGCAGTTTTTTCAATTTTTATAAGCCTTTCTTGACTATAGTTTAGTCTAGTATAGACATGTTTACTTTGGTATTGGGAAATGGTACAATACCCCTATCCAGATTATAAATTAAAAAAGATAAAAGTGGCTAGCAAATGTCATACATTTTTTATCTCATCTCTTTTTTTTCAAATATATTTTATATCTGTATAAAAATGTAAGCTGATCATTGATATTGCTGACATTGTATATTTGTAAAATTTATTGAGATATCAAAATAATCAGAATTTTCCAATGGTTATTTGGAAGATAATGGTTATAAACAACATCAATAATATTGCATAGAAAGTGAATCTGGCTTTACATTCATAGTAAATCAGATAAAACATATCAATGAAAATTAAAATGTAATTTATAAGCTTAGGACTCCACTATAGTTATAATTATGTATATATATATATGTTAAGGATGGTTGGAGCATGTCAGACAGTACACTATACGCGTATCATTAGCCTATATAATAATAATAATAAATATATTTATCCACAGTCATTTGCATAAATGTATTCGGAGTGGGTACAAAATGAGAAAAAGTGTTCATAGTTTAATTACAAGCTAGAAAATAAGTAGGTTTTCAAGTCATGCTTATATGCACTATAGTCATCGATTCGTCTAACATCACTAGGCAGGGTGTTCCAAATGGTCGGGGCTGCGAGGGAGAACATACCCCTAGTTGCCACTACATGGAAAATCGGCTAATGCAAGTGAACCGCGGATTGGGAGTGGAGATACGTTGTCACGGTAATAGCATCAGGCCAGTTTGTGCAAGTTAAAATTGTCAGAAATGATCAAGTCTTATATGCGCATTGTCTGGCAGGTTTGATACATATTGTAAAATGTACTTTAATTATTTAGCCGATACCTGTATGATATAGGCTTGATGGTTGAAGTAAGTTTCTTAATCTGTATAAAACCGGCCTGACAGTTAAAGTAAGTTTCTTAAACTGTATCAAATTGACCAGATAGTATGCGTATTGTCGGCCCATACATGTACATGTACTATCTGGACCATACATGTATAGTCTGATAAAGTAATATACGCCACCCGTCCACAATATATATAACTTTTGGGTTCTTAAGTGCATGCTATTCAGTATTTTTATGGTTATGCATAAAATTTGATAAAATTAAATAATTAATTCAAATGACATATGTATATGTATATTATATATTACTATTAATATGTTATTATTATTAATTATTACAATTATAAAGACTAAAGAGATGTAAATTGTGGATATACACCTAGCAAAAGCATAGTAGCATATACTAACATAATAAACTCAAATTGAATCCTATCTGCTATCTGGAGATTGTATTTAGATAATCACACTAAACTGCAGTTTTTCAGAGCATTAGTAGAAAGCATACTCCTATTGCTATATAGTAGCCCTATTGGAATGGTTTCTAATTTCGTGCGGATGCTGCGCCGCGCCACCGCCACTTCCTCTGGCACCCTGCCACTTGTTCTGGCGCGCCCTGCGCCGCCGATTTTTTCCTTCTTTTGCTAGTGCGCCGGATGGCGTCCGCGCCAGGAGCAACCATTCCAATAGGGTATAGTATACGGTTCAAAGCTGGGTAGTATAAATGTATAATAACTCAAATTGCTAACAAATTATTAATGGTGCTTACTTAAGACTTCTACGAGTAACACTAAACATCAGGGCGGATCAGCTGGCACGAGCACCACACAAATCAAGAATTGTAATGAGAAATCCTGGAAATTGCAGAGATGATCAGGAAACTCCGACTGAACTTTGCAAGCCATTGCATTGTTGAGAAGCAGTGTCAAGTGGTCCATGACTTACTGTTACTGTTATGGGAACCAACTCGAGGAAGAAGAGGTCGAGGTAGGCCTGCGAGGACATACATCCAACAACTGGAGAAAGACACCAGCATGCAGAGCGAAGAGCTGAAAAGGGCTACGGAAAATCGAGATTTTGGGAAAAGGTTCATCATGCTTAGCCGGGTTAATCCCGACTAAGTAAGTAATAGTTTTTCGATTGATTACATTTAAATTCGACATATATTGACATAAATAAAATGAAGGAAACATAGTTACTGTCAGTGAAATATAATTTACTGATTTTTATTATTTATCGAGCGATTTTTTCCATCTATTTATAAATTGCGCAGTTCCATTACAATAAATAAACACAAAGTCGCTTAATGGAAACCGCTTGAACTGATAATTGAAAATCCTTAGAAGAAACATCATTTCATTACTATCAGACGCTAAAATCTCTCAAAAGCCAGATGTCATAATGGTTTGCGCTACCCTAAAGTAGTTAAATAAACCTATGCGCTGGATATGATACCTTATTTAGTGCGTAGGTTTAATTGTTTCACAAGTCAATCACAGTAAATTTCTCTTCTCTTCTTCTTTGATTGCACTGAACGTCTAATTTAGATATAGCACGAATCAAATCTGATCCAGGTGGATCGTCATTGATTCCATGGGACAATAAGAAAATTGGTTTTTTAACTCTCTTTCCCTTATGACCGTATTTTCTTATATTTTCCTCGACTAAGGAAGGTTCGAGGTTTGAGGAATCCTCAAGGGATCCTCAGAGATTCTTCAAGGATTCTTCAGTCGATGAAGCCTGAAGGTGTCCTCAAGGATTTCTCAAGGCTTCCTCGAGTTTGGTATTCTCATACGTTCGCGGGACTGTTCAAGTATATATTACGTAACGCAATTTTTCACTATTCTGAATACACCCCTATAACGCCCCGTAACGCTGTAAGAGATAACCCCAAACCGTTGCATAACGTAGTCACTAACACCCCCCTCCCACACAATGAATGCTTCTTTTAATTCAACATATATGATAATAACTTGTGTTTTTCTTGTTCAATAGTATTTATTATTATTCTATTATTATTAAATAGTCTCCGGTCATTTAGTAAGTGTGTATTACCAATGATCACACCATTTCTGAAACAGATAACAGGTAACAGATACAAATAACAATTCCGTAATACTCTATCCCCTCCCAAGACTTTGTAGTCTCAAGTCTGAGGTTGAAACACAAAGAGACAACAGATAACAATGCATACAGGATAGGAAATGCATTTAGAGTACATAGTTCTCTGTAAGGAAGGGTGGTGGGCGAGTTTGCCGACAGGGGCGAAGGGGTGTTGTGGGACCAGGCACTGACTGAGTGGGATGGGGCACGGCCGGCGAGGGGCCCGCAGCACACCGCGTGCCAGACGACGGACTCCGCGGAGTGATCCGCGCAGTGTACGGGGTGCTGCAGTCGCAGGTGTGGTGGTCACGGTCGATGGTGCCAGTGCAGGCGATCGAGCATCAGGTGTGATCAGCTGTGGACCTTCGGGAGTGAAGCTGACTGGAGCTGGTGGGCGTGCCGGGTTCACAGCTGGTCGAGCGACTGATGGGTGAGCATTTCTGGCATCGGAAATCAGTAGCCGCCTTGGGTAATCGGGCAGCGGAAAGATGGGGGTGGCGAGGCATAAACGGAAGGTATTTCCTTAGGTGGCGCCGGTTGCGGATGGTCGATCATTTTTAAAAAGCAACATGGTTGGGAGATGCATGTAAAGAATTCAATGTTGGATTAGGGCCATTTCACGGAACTAAAGAATTAAAAAAGCTATGGGCTGACGTGAAATCAAGAACAAACAAACATTAGACAGGTTAGTATTAAAGAATAACTCGTTGTCAGGTCTACAGTGCGTGGACTAACAATGCACGCGGAATTCTATTCAACACAAGAAAGAATACAAGCA
>JAUYWV010115306.1:0-12175 GCA_032274565.1 Nematoplana nigrocapitula
TCACGACCCCGCCTACATCCGCGCCAGCCGGCGCGGGACACAGGCGTGACCTGAACTAGAAAGAAAGAAAGAAAGATAAATGAGAGAGAGAAAAGGAAAGAGATAGGAGAAAGAGAGGAATTTGTGTGAGGGGGAAGCGAAAAAATAAGAGAGAAAGGCGAGATAAGAGAGAGAAACCACGAGACTGCATGGAGGCGAATAGCTTGCAGCATAGTTTGCAGAATACAGTTGAATTGGATTATGTTGCTTATTTTCATTGACTGTCATCTGGTTTTGTTGACCAGTCGTTACTAAAAATAAGTCGCAAATACCATCTATAAACTGAAATGTAACATATTTTAATAAATACATAATTTTTAGTGAAGATAAAACATGTAAAATGGTCATTCGTGTATATAAATGTACAATAAATGAGGAAAAAATGCATAACATGATTAATATTTAGTTTTATTAAACAAATATTTTACGCTAATAGATAGTAATCAAATAATGCAAAAATGAAGAATAATCAATATCAATTATGCAGTTTTTGTCATGTGAAAAATATGTGAATGAAGAAAGGAAACTTTCTTGCTTTTAAATATTAATGAGAAAATGTTTATGACTTTGAATCATGAAATTTCCCGAGTTTTCCCGGAAAATTGAAGATAATTACAAATTCCCTGAGATTTCAATATTTTCCAAATTCCCTCAGTTTTCCCTGAGGCGTACGGCCCCTGGGCTTCCACTGACGATAGGTTAAGATGTTTTGCGTCAATGTTCATTATCAAAAAGTGTAGTTCACTTCCTTGCTCACCGCCCACATATCCTCATCTAGTGGGTGCACGAACTGGGCTTCTAAACCTTTTGTGAGTTCGTTTCCCCTTGAACAGCATCCAGTCAGTCAAGTATCGATGAGTACGACCTAAGCACATCCGCTCCTGGGGGCCAACAGAACACTGTACCTTCTTTGTGGAGAACATGCCTTTCAGACGAGCAGAAGTTAGATTGGGACTCTGTTTTAAAAGCATAAACTTTTCTTTTTCTTGGCCTCACGATATGGTGTGGTGTATCTGTCACACCTGTCAACATTATGGCGGTTACGGACAATGGAACATGGACCAAATGATGTGTCCTCGTCCGCTCCGTCCTTCCCTCCGTCGCCTTACGTTCATCGCAAGTTTTGGGAAACTGGTTGTAAATTAAATTTTTACATGCTATACTACTATGAGTAGTGTAATATTATGCGAAAATAAAAATGCAAACTTTATCCGAATTGACAGTGTAAGAAGTACATAATATCTCACCTGGAAGACAGTTAGGAGAGACTGCCAAAAGCTGTCAAAGTTGGACCGCGGTTTCGGTTCGTCGGTGAAGTTGAATCGCCCACCGAACAGTTGCATTCCCAACAGCGCGAAGATGACAATGAAGAGAAAGAGCAGTACCAGCAGACTGACGATGGACTTCATCGAGGCCAACAGCGATCCGACCAAGTTGCGCAGACTGCTCCAATACCTGAAAAACAAATTTATCGAAGTGTTGGCGACTCGTCCTTTCCTGTGCCGCCTGAAGGCTCTGGCGATCATAAAAATGGCTTGGCCTGTATTGTGCTATTTGGCACTACGTATTCTGGTTTTGACTTTCTGACAATTTTGTTGTCCAACTGAGAGTATCCTGATTTATATGCATGTGTGTTGGGCACTGGTTGCAACTGCCGCTGTGCCTTTGATTGTTCTATGTCCCCTTATTCACTAGCTGTTAAGACTCCTCGCTGACATCGAGGAATAGACCAAATTGCCTCCTCGTGTTGCAAAATGGTATCATTTACTAGCAGAATGCCGTGTGTTGTAACTCCCGGTCTCGAGGGAAATAGAGCGATTGAGAGAGAGGTCGTAGGTTCCAGGAAATGCAGCACTTTGTCTGCCAAACCAGAACATTCCCGCCAAGAGAAGACGGCTGCATGGGGACAGTAGATCTATCGTTAATTTATTTATAAACGACTTTAGTGAATGGTACATCTGTTCTCGGTGATTATGACAATATTATAGATTACAGTTATCGTTGTTGTTGGCGACCTCATCACCACAGCCAGACGCTATCGGAGTCCGCCACCAGCTCCTTGGGCCAATCCAGCCTGCCCTACCCCTGCTCGAGCAGCCCCACCATCCCGACAGGCTCCGTCCAGAGCTCCATGGTCGTATGGTTTGTGTGAATGTGAGTGCATGAGAAGAGTTGTGGTGCGTTGCATGGATCTGTTTTGCAGAGTAGGCAGAGAGGCGAGGTGTGCACTGTGGTGTTGATTTTGTGAAGATATTGTAAGGAGAAGGGATTTGTTGCATCTGAGTGGTGAGTGATAGTGTGCGGCGAGTGAAACGTGGGAGAGATCGCTTTCTTGTTGATGGAAGGCGAGGCGAGGCCTCCACCGCAGGAAGGGCAAGAGGGGGAATCGGACTGACCAATCCAATGGAGGTAGGAAGCAAGAACGGCGGAATGCCCGTTGCAACATTGCAATGCGCGAAAGCTCGCAACAGAAAGCGCGGGTAGGAAGAAGCTCACCAGAAGAATCTGGCAGTTGAGAAGTTTGTTACGAAGAGAAGACATCCAGAGGAAAGGAGAGAGTGATGAATGAAGGAAGATAGGAGGCGGAGAAAGAGATTGGGGCACCACCACGCTCGCCAGACCTCACAGTGTTGTGACCATAGAGCAAGTAAGGGACAGAGGTTGCTCTCTTCAAATTTATGTATCTAGTTAGCTTGTTTTTATTCTATATAAATAAATGAAATACTCTAAAAACCATAGTTATACTTTTAACCCCCCCCCAAAAAAAAGTTTCTATCGAACTATTAAAAATGTACTACTAACTAGTTTTCTCGTAAGTAGTACATAAATAGTTATTCATTTTTCACTTAGAAACTATTTTCCATTAAAAAGAACGCAGAAATCCAGCATATTTAAACCGAAGTGTACATACATGAGTGTTGTTATTGCACCAATACAAATATACGCCTAATGGATTATAATAAATTTGTATTCATCCATGAAAATGAAATCTTTTTTTTAAATTATGACTGTATTCACGAGCGGTGTCAAAAGTCTGTGCAGCATGCATCACTGTCAGCTTGCATGAAATATTTCATCCATCCGTTATTAGTGGCATTTCGGTCGCTTATTCTGCTATTTCCTTACATATAGACATAGGTAATTTATGTTTCCTTATTGATAACTCAGTCTTTGGGATGTGGGGCTATGTAGAACACAGTTGGTGTACTCAAAGACGCCTTAAAACATTGATGATCTCAAGGTGAACATTCGCAAGTTATGTGTCGCAGAAAGTGACAAGGAGAGCCGTACAAATGACAAATAAATTCTCGAAAATCTGTACATTCTTCCATGCATTATTATTTATTTGCAAAACACTGCACATTAAAAAAAACTAGTCCCAAACTTACCTAGTAACTTTGAACACTCTCAAAAGCCTAGCACAACGCAGCACAGACACACCGAGGGGTGGCATCAATTTGGTCCTAATAAGCACAATTTCCATGATACTGAAAATGACGACGAAAAAGTCGAACCGGTTGAACATGAAGTCGAAATAGCAGCGCATTCCCAGACTGTACATCTTAATCAGCATCTCCATGGTGAACAAAATGATGAATACTATATTGGCAATATCTGCAAAGAGACCGATAGGACAATCAGTTCACAACTGGTAGAAGGGCATCAACCACCTATATACAGCATACTAACTACAATGCTGCACTTTGATGGTTATTCCTTCCATCTTATCAGCCCCTAACGACACAATCCTGGATATTTCTAATGACCAAAAACACTCCTCATTCTGAAACTACACAATACTGAACAACGAATGGTATTACTACTACGAGAGTTGCCTCCGGTTCCCTGATTCCTTCCACGGAAAACCCCGCACTCCGCAACTCCTTTCTGGATCTCAATTCCCGTGATCCTCCTCACTTCAGTAACTCTTCAGAACACCTCTCGTCATATGCTCCTCCTTCTGCCCTCCACTCCGTGAAAACCGGCTTCCGCCTGTCTGGACTTTCTACCACTCCTTCTGGACCTAAGACTTTGCCCCCACTCCTCTCAGTCACGGCGGCAGTGGTATTCATATCTCCTCCTCTCTATATCGTTCATGCCTCAATCCCTGTTTCACTGCGGCTTCTCACTACTTCAACTCTCTGCTAAATTAACTACTAGCATTGCTCTCATCCCACTTTCTCTTTATCTGCACCCTATCTTCTGTTCACCTTCTGCACAATCCTATCTCACTGAACTCGATCACCAGTGTGCTCGTTAAGGAGCCGCCCGCCCTCCCTCTTAACATCCCTCCTCTCCATCTCTAAGAGCTCCCCCATCTGAACGTTAACATCTTCGCTGCGCACGTACTACCATCTCACAGTCACTCTCTCCTCTTTGCATCCCAGCCCCATCGCACTGACCGTGTCTCCTCCTCACTGCCCAGTCCTTCCGACTCAGCAATTTTAGCCCTTCTGATGGCACTCAGCCACTGCCATCTCTGTGGCTTACTAGCTATGGTGGATCTGTCTGGTGCTATAAGCACAGAAGTAATGGATTTATTGGAGGAGTTTATCATGGGGTATTCCATTCACGCGAGTATTCGCGCGTACAAGCATTATAATCGACGGTCAAACAACAGTAGACTTACCTTGGAAACTGTCGAGCCAGCTGGGCTGCTGATAATGTTCCGAGGTAAGCAGACCAGTATTGAGAAACACTAGCACAATCACGATCCAGTAGAAGGTCTGAGATTTGACCAGTCGACGACAGGTTCTCCTATACCGCCGATTAAACTTTCTCGCGCGTCGTCTAACAACGGGAAAATATAGGGGAAACAACAAAACTGGCCCATTATAATATGCTTGAACTAAAAACTTAAAACAATTGAATATCTTTCAAGCAAACAGAATGTGATAACATGGAGGGCTTGCTAAAATGAATTATATGAGTATTCGTGAATGCGTGTTAGCTATCTCCTCCTAGACTATCAATCGCAGAGCTGAAATTTTGGGTACCAACCCTTTGAATAGCTGGGCACGGCATGCACTGTGTATTCAATAATTGTCATCCAAATGAGTGCTGCAGGTTCCGTTTTAAGGGTCCCCTTTTAAGCCCTTTTAGACACTCTTTATATTATTGATATGCGATATTAATCAAATTTCGTGAAGTTAAAGAACATCTTACGTCGCAGTGAAATCACCACTGACCAGTCATATTGCATTTCTTATTACTGATTTATTGATCGATTTGTTATAATACACTATGATCAAAATCTCGAAATTACATTACTGATTCGAACAAAATTTGCCACCTCTGGGCATAACTTAAACATAAAACAGAACAATCAATCATTAATAACGACAAAAAATCAATCATTTTCAAATTATTCGTATTATTGATTAATTTGTTGATTATTTATGTACTGTACATACATACTTGTACAAGCATACTTGGTAATTAAATTACACTGAAATTACTCCTCATCTTAAAATCAACCGCGCATCAACATCCCGTGCACGCGACTGCGACACCCCCGTACAG
Organism: Nematoplana nigrocapitula; assembly: GCA_032274565.1. Classification (NCBI taxonomy): domain Eukaryota; kingdom Metazoa; phylum Platyhelminthes; order Proseriata; family Nematoplanidae; genus Nematoplana; species Nematoplana nigrocapitula. The sequence goes on from JAUYWV010115306.1 coordinate 5,563, forward strand.
CGCACTGTCCGTCATCAAACAGACGCTGTACGAACGTCTAGAGACCGCGTTTCCATTAAGTAAGAAAATAAACTGTAATGCTTCCATAGAAATGGTGACAGTATTCCGAGCTAGCGAACGCGTTTAATATAAAAAAATAAAGCAAGCATGACATTAAATAGTTGGGGTGTTATAAGAAAAGCGCGTATGGGTTTCGCCAACCTACTGTTCATAGAGTACACGACTATTTGAATTTCAAAGGATTAACCTAATGTTAGGGTCATCAACATCCGCACGAAAGCGGAATTAATTTCTCTATGATCAGCCTCCAATTTTAAATTTAAATTTAAATGACACATTATTTTACCCACGCCCCAGGAACGCAATGCCCAAGATTTTAGCGAACCTAAGTTCTCAAACTCCTGACCCAAACAAACTCACCCTTTCACGGGAAGGCAAAGGAAATACTGTGACTGTTTGTGGTGTCCTTCACCCTCGCCGTCGCCAGATCCCTCTTCTTCGTCTTCTTTTGAGCATCTGCACATGGCACACAGCCGGAAGCCCTCTGCACACAGGCAGGCACACACAACACATGAGAATATTGTGGAACAGAAACTAGCACACAAGAATACACCTCACGAATACTCACTTTTGTCTCTGTCCTTCTCCTTGTCTGGATTATCTTCGTCGTCACTCAAGTCTTCAGCTGCTCCGATCCAGTCCAGATAGCCTTGGACGTCCTCTTCGAACTGCATTTGTTCCCGAGCTTTCTGATACTTGCCCCGCTTCTTCGCTTTCTCACGTTCTTTCGAGAATTCTCTATAGTGAAAAACAAACAAATCCAACATATCACAGTAATAACGTTAACCACATTTAAGCAGTTACATATAATACACAAATCAGACGATATGTACAAAAACTGAACATCTTAAAATTGTATTTTCAAAAGCTTTACATTTTATATCAATGTTGTCCTAGAAACTGACACGCTTTCAAAGCGTTTAAATTCCTCCCGACACAATATACATATTTTAAAACTGACCCGAGTCGGCACGATAGCTTGACGCCCACATGCAGACGCCTTCTCATGGGGTGTGTGTTTCTTGATCCGGCAAACAAAGTTCTGCATTCCACGGAAGCTACATTTTCTCATATCCCAGTCACTCTTACTATTTTTCACTCCTCTATCTCTCACGAACACATTTGTCTCTCTCTTCCCTCACTTTCTCTCTCTCTCGCTCTCCCTCTCCTCTTCCGCTATCTGTCACTCACTCTCGCTCACTCTCTCTCTCTCTCTCACGCACTCTCCCTCTCCTCTCACCCTCTCATTCTCCTTTCTCTAAATCTCTCCTCTCACTCTCTATGTCACTCGCTCACTCTCTATCTCACCCTCTTCTCTCTCTATATCTCTCCTCCTTTTTCACTCTCTCTCTCTCCTGTCCTGTCTTTTTTCTTTCTGTTACCAGTACCCCCGGAAAGTCGTGAGATTGGCGCGTTCTCTCGACCAGAAATGTGCAAAAAAAACTAAATTACGTATTTGCAGAAGTCACATATGTCTAAACAACACTATACAACGTCCAACCGAATTCTCATAGTCACGAATTTCCTACCACAAAATGTTAGCTTTGTTAAACCAAAGGACCACATTAAAGGCGAAATTTTAAATGAATGTGGAGATATAGTTTTATATTATAAATTACTCGATACAATCAGTTGAATCTTTCATAAAATATATAATTTTCTAATTATACAATTCAGTATTTGATAGTTCGGCACTATTAAGGTCTAATTGTATTCTCGCATTGTGTTTCTTTTTAAAACTCTAAACATAAGATATAAATGCGTTTTTTTAAATAAAGCATAACATAAGTAATAAGCACAATGTCCTTTTCTACATTCGAATCTGGATAAATTCGGACAGAATTCGTCGAAACCACTGCGTGCCAAATCCCGCCCTCCTCAGAGCTATTGGTGTCCATAGGGCACGCAAGATGATGGGGGCAATGATGTTGGCAGGAGCAGGCAGCAGGCAAGCAACTGCACCAAATATCCACTGGAGACCAGCTGGGGCGGAGGAGGAAGCGAGTTCAAGTGGCCGGGAGAAGAAGCACTTGAGAGAATTTTGCAGGGAGAGATCAACTGTGGGCAGCTGATTGCTTCTTCTATTCAGGCGTGCCCCCGAGTCAGCTCTGAATGAATGCGATTTCTTCTTCTTCTGGGCTAACCTCGTGCTGTCGTCGTCGTTTCTCATCTTCCCCACTTCCTCCTCCTGTTCCACCAACCACCAACTAACAAACCAGCCAATCAACCAAGACGCCCCTCCCCCCACCCCAACGAACGAATCATCCCGACATATTATCAGGCCGCTGCGACCAAGCGGAAAAGTTCGAATTTGTCCGCACTGATGTACACACAGTTGGTTCTGTTCTGTTGGACTTCATCGAATTGAGGAGACAATACAACAGCAGCAGCAGCAAAGGACACGGGATAAAGAACAAGATCAACAACATACGGCTCTCCTCCTACTCACGCACAACTGCACTGTACAGAGATCTGTTTTACCCCGCCGGGAATAGCAGCCCAATTTAATGGGGGACTTTTATGACGTCTCTCTTCAACTAGAAGTCTGCTCTGTGATGATGATCAGCTTCAAAGATAAAAAATGATAGGCTATCAATAAATTATCAAACACCACGGCCAGATGGGGCCAAACTCCAAACAAGCAACTAACAAAAATTATGGAAAGTTTTTCCTTTATAGAAAAATAGTGTATTTTGCGATCAAAATTGTTTTATCTCTCTCTATCGATAAACTGAACTAACTACATATGTGTCAGATATAATAGATTGTCGTAAAAATCTTGCCGTCACCATAAACAAACGAAAACAGTACATGAACGTTTGCACAATGCAGTTTGTCTCTCACTTCCATACGACCCCAGAATCACGGTGAGAAGACAATCACAATAATAGCAGAGTTTTTGCACTAATTCGGAGAGCTCCTATGCAGTGGGGACACCGGCGTAGGGATATTATCAGTTTTCCATCTTTGATTATTCAGAATTTCCAAACAAGAATGATGTCATAAAGGTCGTGCTGCACTATAAGACCAGATGAACTGACTGTAGATGCAGTAAACATTATAAAGATGTTCTAAATCGTTGAAAGTCGATAATTTTCTCTCTATTTTTTTATTAAAGTAATGTATTACACACTCTAAGTATGTACGTGCTTGCTTCCCCCATCAAGATGAACTTCTGTCCCTAATTATGAATGTGTGCCTTTTCTCAAGCTACTTGATAATTACGCTAATGGCGAACCCAGTGTGTTTTATGCACTGTGTTCTGATTCCAGGTTCTCATTCAAAAGCTTCAAAGACTCAGTGCATGGTTGACAGCACGTACAAGTAAGACTTGCCCAAGATGCAGTCTCGCACAAATGTTTATAATATCTGTCAAGAAATCTTATTTTGTTTCTTCTTTCAATGTCAATCTGTGAAAATATGTCACGGTACAATTGCATTTATAAATCACAATATCCTTATATGTTTTGCTAGATCCGTTGTAGGATCCAATTCACAAGCAAAGTAGCATTGTAGCTACTGGTAGAATGAATAAGCGTGAAAACTCGCCTCACAAATCAGTTTGACACAAAGACGTTGGAATACATCAACTAGAGTAGACACGCGCGCCAAAACATGTAATTTTGGTTTGCGGGTGTTTTGTAGGCAAAAATTGCAGAGAAGGGCTAATATTTTTATTTTAGGTTAACGTTTTGCAAACTGGCAACTAGCTGCTCTAAACTGTACAAACGGAGAAAATAAAACGAGAATGTGTTCTATCATTGTATTAGAAAATTAATCACTAACCTACATGCCTATACCAAACTCTACTGCTAATTTTAAAACAGAAAATCGTCGCATCACACGGAAATGCTTTATCTTTAAATGAACGTGTCTACTCTAGTATACTTATTCCTACCTCTTCCTCTTTGAAATAAATCAACTGATACAGTATGTCTTTATTTAACCGGTTTCGGGGGCGACCCATCTTCAACATGAATATTCGCGAAACTAAGCCAAGATATATAAGTAAAGTTCTAAGAGGAATCAATGTCACTTGCTGTGAACAGTAAAATCGATAAAATATATTGCAGTAAACGAAGAACCGGACAATTGAAGTTGTCTATTTAAAATAGGGTTGGCTGCTTTGATGACTCTTTGGTTTGACATCATGGGTAAGAGCAAGCAGATATCTGTCAAAGACAAGAAAGCTATTGTGGCTCTGTCTGAACATTCTAGTCTGACACAGAAGAAAATAGCAGAACAAGGCAACTACAGAGCAAGATGACAGGTTGATGGTCGAGAAGTCAAGAAGAATTCATTCTATTTCTACTCCACAAATAAAGGCTCCGATGACTCCTACTCTTGATAAAATAATAAACAACATTCGTCGCCTAAGGCGCAAATTTAAAAAATCAGCTCGAGATCCAAGGTAGAAACCTCTTAGCACAGAGGAAGCCCAGAAGAAGCGCTTAGCCTAGTGCTTGGCCCATCGTAATTGGAGCGTTGATGACTAGAAACGTCTGACATTCAGAGATGAATCAACGTTTCTTCAATTTCAGCATTAACAATAATATACGACAGGCGGCCCCCTGGAGCCTCGCTAACCCACAGTCATTATACTGTTAAGACTGTGAAGCACCCACCATCAATCATGGTTTGGGCCTGCTTCAGTAACCCTGGATGGGGGCTCTATACTTCCTTCCTAAGCGAAAAAAGATGAGGACCTGGACTGGCCTGGAAACAGGTCGGATGGTTGCCGCGTCCACCACTTAAAATAACACATTTAACGAGTTTAATCGTCAAAACTGTTGTTTTAATTTAAAGTTCATGCCTCTTGACCGGCTTGCTATCAGCACGAAAATTATTGTATCATTGATATTTAGTACTGTGTGACTATTGCAACATCGTTTCTAGTTTCTACTACATCGGAAGATGCTTAATGTACAAAACAAACACCAGATGATGTGTCGTGATCTTATATATTTGGTCTCGATATATAGGGCAGGAGAGCCCCGAAGTTCTGAGGTACGTGGTTCCGGCGTCTCTTCGAGAACAGCTTTTGCAGGCTGACCGACACAGTCTCCACCTAATACCATGCAGGTGAACAAAAGGATCACGAAACTGGAAGTCAAAGTGGGTCGAGGGTGGGAGGCTATCACCAAAGCATATTTGAAGACAGGAAGTCGTTTGAGTACAGAGGCAGCGGCTTTCTTTTTCTTCCGTCCGTCCCTCCTCCCTCCGCGCAAACCATCCAACGCAGCCGCCGCAAGTGGACTTACTTCAGACTGTCCATCTATTTTCCCATCTCCTATATAGGACTCAACCCGCAATCAATAGTTAATTTCAAAGAGGAGCTCCAAGTGGGCAAAGAGGATGCGTCCAACCGAGGCGTTCCCATCTGATTCTATTACCCACACGCCCGGAAAAGAGCCGAGGAGACCGGTAAGAGGATTACTAGGACCATATCTGGCCGTCGCATCATCAGGAAAAACCTCATTACTACTCTCCACACCCCCCCCTCTCGACTATACGGCGATACGCCAACATATTATGACACAAACCGACCACCAAAACAAACAAACTAGTACAGCATCCAGTCCGACGACTTGCTCAATGTTGCAAGGACCACCGAGGACAAAATAAGTATAATCGATGGTCTTCAAAACTAGGGGTACATGCATCGGGGTTTAAAAACGTCACCCTCGACTTTTCTGAGCACCTGTCAGTTACTTACAGTTGAGAACAAAACGTCCTCTTGGTATTTAGCTCTGTTGTGATAGCATAAGAACAATGAGGATCTTGATAACTTTTCCCTAACTGTTTGCTAATCGTATATTTCTGCAAAGTTTCTCAGATAAACAGTCTATCGATTTGTCAAAGAACCTTTATTGTATTTGCAGAGGACTCGCAACATCCTGGCAATCCTGCCACAAGAGAAGAACGGTTAAAACAGTGGCCAATGGGTATAGAGAAGACAAAGAATCAAGCGAGCTGCGAGGTCTGAAGGAGAGTGTGAAGGGAAGTAGAGGAGACAAGAGCAACGCGGTTGAAGTAAAAGGCAGGCAGGGGTGAGTGCTGAGAGAGGAGCGGCATTTGAAAGAGATTAGTAAGTTAGTAATGGGACGAAGTGGCTCAGCTCTTACTGAGCAGTTGACTTTCGTAGTGAAGGTAGAAGGTTCGAGTCCTGACTCGGTCTGAATAAAATGTCCCTCGTCCCTGCATGGAGGATGACAGTTGTGTCAGCCGAGTATTTAGCGGCCCGGAGGGGTTCGTTTGGATCTTCTAAGTGGCGCTAGGACCGCGAGGCAGAAGATCGGCTTAGCCTTATATACTAAAAGATAGCATTTCCCGCTAGAATACGTCCATACTACTAACGAGTAGTATAGTCTCTAAAGCCGCTATAATACTGTGGTGGTCGCAAAAAAGTAAATAATTAAAGACAGGGGGATTGAGATTGGAAAGGGAAAGAAGCTACAATGCGAGAGATAGACTGGAAAGCGAGACACAATGACTATGGTACATAAAACCGGTTTTGGGATCGATCCTATATTTCCTTTATATTCAAGATATC
>JAUYWV010115317.1:0-12174 GCA_032274565.1 Nematoplana nigrocapitula
TGGCAGATGAGTTTCTGTAGTTTGCCAATTTGATCCTTCTTGCGAAGGTCCATTCCGTGCCGCGTGGAGGCTTGGCAATGTTGTATTGAAACAACTGGAACTGTTGTTGTTGCTGAGGCTCAACGGTACGTTTGCATGTGTTTGCTCAGCATGTCTTTCCGTACAGTCATCTTCTCCGGTCCCAGAGGAAGATTTTCGGTGAGATCCTGAATTTTGGGTGGGTATTCCAGGTCTGTCTCTACCAATGAACCTTGATCTCCGGTGAAATTAAAATTGAACAGGTCCAGTGTGTCGATTTTCTCCTCAGACAACCAGCGGAAATTGCATTAAGGGAGTTTCTGGGAGAGAGAATGTCCATACAGGTTGTTTTCGTCAATGTAGAGGAGATCACAAAGGGGCTCGTTCGGCTGATAAGTCTAAAAAATGCGAGGGGAATTGGTATTCAAATGATATGGTTGATGAAGGTCATTCCCCCACTGATCGCCTGCTCAAAAATAGTATACATATGCCGGTCAGAGAGTATATCCACTCTCGTTCCCGTATGTTTGAAGGCTGAATCCCAAGCGATTCCAGGATCCAGGCCATCCTCCCTCAAACTGAGCCTGAGGAAATTTTCAAAATCGTCGGCCAACTGATACACGTCCATTTTAGATAGGCTGTCATATAGTCGCCATACATCTGACAGTAGAGAAGGTGCCATGCCTTTTTGCGCTCTTTCGTAGCCCTCCTCTCTAACCTCTTCATGGGTGAGTGAATTTTGAAATGCTTCGCGCGGCGGGATTTAGGTTTCCTTCAGCTGATCAAACGAGTCGAAGTAGCTATAGGGAACTACCCTTTCGCGGTTATCAATTTACCAAAGTTGAGGCTATGATACAACGTCAAGTTAGCGAGAGTCAGGTTATGGACGAGGGAGGCTGACATAAACTGATAACTGTCCAGGAACTGCAATTCCATGTAGAGTTCGCTTGTCTCTTTTATCTGCTTGTCGTAGTAGCTGTCAACTACGAATCTAGAGTTGAGGGCCATGTACTTTGCCTCGGATGTTGGAATGATAGAAAAATTCCACCCCTTCATCTTAACAATGTCAGTAACACAGCGACGTGGATGTCATAGTTACTCAGGTTGTGAAAGAAGATGGGTAGATACCGGTAGTTGCGCTTCAGCTCCACACTCGTGTTGCAGTCTTGACACGCCGCGCCTCTATATGCTCCATTCAAATGGCCATGCTCCACCACTTTCTTTCGTTTGGAATCATCCTTGATAAATTCCTGCTTGCACATATAGCAGGTCTCAGCTTGACCATGGGCTTTCTTCGTTTCGGGAGTCATGTTTATCTTTTCATCACGACATGCGCGATTCCAGGCAAACACTTTTCTCTCCACTTCCTCCAACGCTGTCAGACCGTCTAGGATACAGTTTCGACCGGTGAAGACATACTAGTTAGTAGGCAGTGGCCTCTGTGTCATGGTGGGATTAGGGACGAGAAGGAACCCAAAAGAGGCTGCCTGATGACGCTCGGGTTTTGAGCCGTCCTCTTTCACAAGGAGGCACTAGATGTCGCCATAGACGACGTAGGGATAATGCTGAGTTTTACTCCACATGGTAATGTATGGGTAGTCCCTTCTGCAGGAAAGATAGTTTCTTGCTTATTCTCATAGCAGAATTAACGATGCTCGGCTAGCCTTTCCTCACTACCAAATGGTTGGAGACATCGCTCACAATGTGTAGGGTTATAACCTGATTTTGTATTGAGCAGGCGGTCGAGGTGAACAACATCTACAAAATGTGCCGTGTCTTCCTCCTTAGGTCCATCGACCACCATAGCGTTGATGATGCGGTTACCCTCTTTCACGACTGCTTTGGTGTTGTAAATCACATGGACGGGATGCTCCTCCTCATTGTCCATCCATTTCAGTATGTTGATTATTAGTCCGGGATTATGTTTCTCAAAGACCTTTACTTGGGCTGCGGTCATCGGGAACGTGAGGTCATTCCAATTAACAGAGTCCATAAATGGAGCATACTTGATTCCGCGGTCATGATGATTGTTGATGTCGTTATAATGAAGTACACTAAGTACAGCATATTTGAAGCAGACATTCTGTCCCTTGTTGTCCACATTGATGACTGCATTTTTCCCTTTAAGTCGATTGGGTAAACGGAAAATCCCTTACCACGGATGCAATGGTAGCGTGTGACACAAAAGTCCATCCAATCAATCCCCTCAATAAACCAATTGGAACCGTTGTGGTGAAGACTTCCAGTTTTTCCTTAACTTCTCTATATACATAGTCCATGTTGACTTCGTTGAGGGAGACTGCGGGAAAGGAGGGTGAGTAGTGTCTCTCCGACTAACCTCTCCATCCGGACCTACTTGTATCTCTCTGACTTGGATAACAAAGTGAACACGACATTCGGCGCCCCTTTTTAACAAGTGTTCCCTGGTGTCTTCCAGATCATGCATAATAATGTTGAAAAATTCGTCTGGTTGCATCTGGAGATTGTTCAGCATAAATTCGATCACTTGAGCCGTATTTCGGAGGGCATGGTTATGCCACGACGCACACGCATCTCTTCACCAAGGTCGCTCGGGGGTGATATAGTGTCAGAATGGCAATCCATACGATGAGCGGCAAATATGGCCAAGTTATGAAATTTCTCTCCGCACTGCCCGTAAAGCTTCGTCAGTAGCTGGAGTTTTGGGGGAGGCAGGCAGAGGCGTAGTTGGAGGAGCGGGTAGAGGTGCAACGGTATGCACGGTGGCAGTTGGAGGCGTGGAGACAGTTGGAGGTTCGACTTGTCACTGATCATTCACGCGGTATAGTCGTAACTTCGGTATTGGAGTTTTGTTTATAGTCTGTGTAGTAAACAAAAACACTGAGAAAAAAAGATAATCTAATTGTCAACAACACGATTATCAACAACACGAACCACGCTTCACAGTTTCACAACAAAGTCTGTCCGCGCTACGCCTGACTGCAGCACAGCGTTAAGTTCACACAAACACAAATCACTCACCCGAATGACACAGCTCACATGAAAGAGGGCTCAACCAACCAACCAACCAACAGCTCTCTCTCTCTCTCTCAACACAAAAGCGAGCAACACACAACACACTGCACAGTCAAGAGGAAGACATGAGCAAGTGGGAACAACGTCTGTCTCTCCCTGTGTGCTGTCCCTATCGTCCACAGTTTTGCAACGTCTTGATAATTTTCGCCAGACATATCATGTTATTTTCCATTTGTTTTTTTGTGATTATCTTACAGGTTTTCCATTACATGGCCATGTGTAGCCGGGATATTTATTCGAAAACCGATGACTTTTTGTGACATTCACTCTGCTCATGTTTCTTAAACTTTTTTGGAGGAGCAAAACTTGATAAATTCTTGACTGACTGCTTTTACGTCATGTAACTTTTCTAAAATTCCGACTGACCAATAATACCGATTTTCTGATTGATCTAGCAATTTTCCAACTAACTCTCCCTAACCCCCTGGGAAATATGCTACTGAGCTGACCTCATTATTAGTTGGAATTGAAAGCAGCAGGCCAAACACACATACTATAATACATAACATATAAAGTTTAGTTAGGTAACTTATTAATTGGTATTGGTTAGATAATTTGCATATTTCCGAAAAGTTTATATACCAATGATATTTTCGACTTTTTTATGTAAAGTTCCCGAAAAAAATATTTTTTTAGAGTGGTGGGAGCCAAGCCCGCCCCCTATCCCCCCCCCACTACTCCGAGGGACCTGTAAATACAAAGTGAAAATAGCCAGCCAACCACAGGCCAACACACGAAAAACGGTACAACTGACGTTGGCATGGAATAGATGATGGAATCCTGTATGCATTCCTCCATTTACCAAAGATTCATTTTTTGTATGGGTTCATTGTTGTTGTTGTTGATGTTTGCAGATTACGTGTGGTGTGCCGGTTATGAATGGTTCGTCGGTGTATGTGCTTTCAAACTATAATTCATTTGTAGTTCCACTTTATTTTCATAAGAGATTATCTGAGAGCAGCATCTCTAATACTTCGTAGACCTTATTACATCTTCTTTACATTACTTTCCACATTTATCGATGTACAGTACAACACTTTTATAATTCCAAGTAAGAATAGTATTACGAACTAGATATCTTATGTGTTCCTTATCAAGGTAGTCATCGAATTCTTTATGAAATGCTCCGTTAATAATGAGGGTATTGCGATCATCGTCATCAGGGGATCCAAAGCCTCTTCAGATAGGAAACCATCGACCCGGAAACATAGGAGAGGTCCGTGCCGGTAGAAACTTGCGATACACTGCGATAAACCGTTTACTGTAATGTCACCCAGATGAGACTGTGTGATTAACACGCAATAACAGAGGTGGACACCAGCCCTCACCCAAGCAATGCTCAAACTTTCTACAGCTTAAGAACCAACCAACCAACCAACCAGGCCCCAAACGGCCAAATGGGCAACTTTTCAAACTGGGACGCGTGTCATGCTGACTTGTAGGGCTCACCCAGATTAGACCTGTTGGCAAGATATGCGGAGTGGCAAAATTTGTTACGCCAGAGCCGCCCAAGGGGCACCTGTAGCGTTGAGGCTACGGCGTTGTTTGCATGCCACTCACTGCGAGACTCCCATTCCATGCAGCCTATTTACACACGAGGACGGGAGCCCTCTGCGCCCTTGTCGTTAGCAAATCTTTACTGGCCTCATTACTTCACGACGTACCGCAGCTTAGACAAGACAACTCTCACCGCGGGAAGCTGGTGGCATCGGATGACTTGAGGAATGAGCCCGAACAACCTTGGCGGGTCCCACAGTAGAAGTGGCTGCATTGTCGAAGTTGCCGTTTTACTTCAGCTATCTCAAGCGTGAATGGCAGGTTTAGCCGCTTACTGAAATGGCTCATATCCCTTAATCATTATCCAACTGTATGACTACAAAATAGTCATATTGAATAATTGAAATTCGATTATTTATTTGTGTGTATTTAGATTACTACTTACCTAAAATATTGTAATTGAAATGTTCTAGCATTATTAGAATAATCAAGACGCTGTATTAATTATCATCAAGATTTATAATATTGAGGATTGATTTCGTTCGTTGAAAACATGAGAATTTTGATTGGATTGCTCAAATAAAAGTTTATATATTTTTATCATAGAATTGTAAGTGTTATGGAAATGACACTGCTTATCAAACTTGTCAAACGTGTACAAGCAGGGAAAGCTATTAAACCAAATTATATTTATAGATTGGTTTTATATGCTGCGATGGTTTCTATGATTGTATCGATTGCTAATTGAAATCAATAGCGTGACTGATTGTTTTTTAGCACAACCAATCACAGCAATGTACGATTTTTAATAGCTTACATTGAAATATACACTGTAAATGGCTTGGGGATCGCTAATTGTCTTGCGAGTCCGTTAAATAACTTCCTAATAGACATGGTAAAATGCAAAACATACCAATGCCATTTTTAAGCAATATTATTTGACATGTGAATATTAATTCCAAGGCCAAAAATAAAATTGTTTCCAAATGTCACTCGTAGCACAGATGTCCGTAAAATATCTGTTCAATTTTGGAACGTTCTCTTTGACTCATTCGGGGGACGTTCCAGGAAATTTGAATAAAATGTTGCGCATACATTATATTCAAGTGTTACATACTATGATAATAACATATGTGTGGCATACATGGCATAGTGGGCACAATGGACTCGCTCACTGGGCAGCCAATCAGAGAGTGACTTCTCTATTGCTATTTCTAACCGCTACAAATGCGTTGTAAGTCCGAGTTCGAAACCAGCTTGGGTAGCCCTAACTTTCAGGATTCTATTAATCACACATGCCGCGCAGGAGGGGATATTTTGCTCGATCGATTATCCCAATATTCACGCCTGCCTTCACAAGCTATTTGGCATGGATATTTTTGCTACTGTCTGTCACGCCTGCCATTTACAATCCTAATTGGCCTTGCTCAGAATTTCTATTTGGCTTGGGAATTGTTTTCTCTTAGGAAGGCGTGCCATAAAAGGATAGCCGACCGAGAAATTTCGTTTCTGAAATCCCAATGCTGCTCCTGAGAGTGAGAAAACCGTCAATTATCGAAACATGAAAGTCTGCATTCGACGTTTGAAAACTGCACTCATACGTTGTACTTTGACATTGTTTCAGACAGAATACTGTTGACAGACGATCTGAGCAAGTACACATCAGACAACCTAGTATGCAGAACAAACATAACTTTCTCGCCTGTCTGTTGTCCTTCAAGTGAGGACATTTTTGCTCGCGGATATTGAGTGTGCAATTCGCGTACAGCTGTGATTGTGAACTCTCTTTCTTATCGTGCAGAGTTTGGTGTGAGATAATTTCTAACTAAATAGCTCTCTCTTGATATCTTATTTCGGCGACTACGTCATTCCGAGTGCCAGTAAACTATGCAATTTCGTTGAAATCTACTCATCAAACAATATGCCATTAATGAATTCGACCCCAGTTCCGGACAAAAATCCCCACATTGCCCCATTCCCGTCATCTCCTTACTTCGAGCAATCCGGCAGGAACTCACCAAACGATCAATACGGCGGACCGGTCGATATGTCTTACGAAAGGAGCCCGCTTCTGTCCCGTCCGCGAAGCCAATCGCCCGCCGTAGCCAGACAAGCGCACGGCATCGACGAGGAGAACAATCTGAGCGACTGGCAGGTGTTCGCCCACCTCTTCAAGGCCACTGTCGGTACGGGGGTCCTGTCGATGCCCTCTGCAGTGAAGAACGCCGGCGTTCTTGTGGGGACACTGTGCATTTTCCTTGTCGCCATGGTGATTGTTCATGCTATGCAGCTACTAGTTCGGACAGCCCAGTTTCTCCGGCGTTATTACGCCCTGTCTACCGATGCCAGTTACGAGTTGGACTACGCCGAGACTGTTCGGCAAACTATTCGTTTCGGTTTCGGGCCGGAGTCGGCCCTCCGCCACCTGGCCGCCTATCTCCAGTTCTGTCTGATCGCCTCACAACTCGGATTTCTCGCCGTCTACGTCATCTTCGTCTCCGAAACGACTAAAACAATGGTCGACAGTTTCGACCTGGGCTACAAACCGCCCCTAGTGATCTACGAGGGCGGTGTTTGGCTACTGTTTATCCCCCTGGTCTTTGTGAAAACGTTGAACAGATTGGCGTTTCTCAGCGGTTTGGCCAACCTCCTGGGCATTGTCGCTTTGGCCATTGTGATCATCTACTGCATCCTCGATTTACAACCGGTCGACAGCTATGCTCTGGTCAAAGGATTCGATACCGTACCACTCTTTTTCGGCGTGGTCGCTTTCTCCTTCGAATCCATTAACGTCCTGCTGCCGGTTGAGAACAAGATGGCGAGGAAAGAGGCTATGCTTGGATTCGGAGGTGTGCTCAACTTATCGATGGTGTTTTCTGTGAGCCTCTTTACCGCCGTTGCCTTCTACGGCTATCTGTGTTTCGGCGATTCAGTCCAGGGCTCCATTATCTACTCCATTCCGATGTCCCCCTGGTACGTCATGATCGCCAAACCCATGTACGCTCTCTCGATTTTCATCAGTTACGCCTTGCAATTCTACATTGTTTTTATCATCATTTGGGAGCATTTGGAGTCACGCCTGACAACGCCGCGAGCCAAGTTCTGGGCCGAGGCCCTCCTGCGAGTCGGGATCGTGACTTTCTCCTGTGTCCTGGCGGCGGCCGTGCCCCACATCGAACACCTCATATCACTCATCGGGGCCTTTGCCGGAAGCTCTCTCACTCTTATATTCCCGGCGCTGCTCAGTTCCATAGTACTTTGCAAAGAAAAACGACACAAGGCCTACTTTCCTTTTGTCATTGGCAAGAATGCGGCGATCATGCTCTTTGGTGTGTTGGGAGCGATTGTCGGTACCTATACGAGTATTATTGCAATTATTGATGCTTTTGGGAAGGAATAGATCAATATATACTGCCCTGTCATAGGCACAGACCAAGAATAGCGGATCATATACTCAATAGTTCACCCTATAAAAACGCGGTATACTTTATATATATTTTGAAAAGTGTTTGTTAGAACAAGTTAATGCCACAGTAAAGCATCATTCTTCAGTCAGGTGACGCTGCTGTAGCCACAACGATAGCACTTCTGTCTTGCTTTGTTTTATAAATGTCCTGATTTGGCTCTGTGAAGTTGCTTTAATAAAAGTTACTGGATCAGTTTGAGAATTTTACTCTTTGATTTCTGTGTGTAAGTTTAATCTTTATTTTTGTGTTTCTCTATTGTCACTTTTTATCTTTCATGATCGAGTTTTAATTTCCATTAAGTTTTTATTGTGGTTTTCTTTACTTATAACCAGAAGTATTCATTGCTTTCCTTTGGTGTGTATTGTTAATCCCAGGTAGACAAATTCCTTGAATTCTTCCAGATCGGTACCATCCGGTTTAATGCTATATACGGAAGTCAGTCCTGTTTTTATCAATTATCGGTACGTTCGTCTTCTTGGCATTGGAGATTCTTCCTCTTGAAGACCGATAACGTACTATTGAAAACCTTAGGATTGGACAGGGCTGTTGCGACCTCATTGGGACACATCAGTGGGTATCTTCTTGCGGCATTCGCACTTGTTATAAAATGCAGACATGCCAATTTGTCTTCCAACGATTTTCTAATTTATAGAATTCCCCTGGTACTATTTTTTTGTTATTAGCCTTTCGTGTATATTTTATTTTGTCATAAACTTTGCCTTTATAAAAAAACAAATTTGAAAATACATCAACATTTTTTTGTTAAATCTGTTCCATTTCTTTGTTGGTCTGTCTTTCATCAACAATTTATTGTATTGTAAGTGCTCTTAGTTTTTTGGTAGATATTACTCCATAATCTGAGAAATTCAGATTAATCAACACTGTAATCTTCAGTTTTAACATTCATTCGCAGTTTTCTGTCGCTCTGTGTTTCTGCTGCCTCTCAAAGTCGTGTTAGTACTGTCTCGATATTACCGCACCGTTATCTTATCTTTTGATCCCCGAATACTGACTACTTCCACGTAGGTCAACATTCCACCAGCTTAGCATACGTCTGTCAATGTTCTCCAGGGGTTTCACTTCTTTAATCTAACTGCGCAGATTTCCACTCTTCATAGTATTTCTGACAATATGACAGTCTTGAAAAAAACATAGTCAATCAATCAATCAGAGTGCCAAGCCGGAGTCCTGGCATAGGCAGCGGTCATAGCGTCCTTCTTCCTTCGCTGTTTGAGTCGTAGGGTGAGGTCAAATGGTCTCATTCCTCTTACACTTTCCATCCAACCCAAAAACTGTTCAGCGTTGTTGGCCTCGTGCTTGCTTTCCATCAATGAGACCCATCAGGACGAGTTCCTCCAGCTGTTCTTTCCTCAGCTCATGGCCCACTCATGAGTTCCTCCAGCCGTTCTTTCCTCAGCACATGGCCCACCCATCAGGACGAGTTCCTCCAGCTGTTCTTTCCGGGGCACATGGCCCACCCATCAGGACGAGTTCCTTCAGCTGTTCTTTCCTTGGCACATGGCCCACCCATCAAAACGAGTTCCTCCAGCTGTTCTTTCCTCAGTACATGGCCCACCCATCAAGACGAGTTCCTCCAGCTGTTCTTTCCTCAGCACATGGCCCACCCATCAGGACGAGTTCCTCCAGCTGTTCTTTCCACAGTACATGCCCACACATCAGGACGAGTTCCTCCACCTGTTCTTTCTTCAGTACATGGTCCACCCATCAGGACGAGTTCCTCCAGCTGTTATTTCCTCAGTACATGGCCCACCCATCAGGACGAGTTCCTCCAGCTGTTCTTTCTTCAGCACATGGCCTACTCATCAGGACGAGTTCCTCCAGCTGTTCTTTCCACAGCTCATGGCCCACTAATCGAATCAGACTGGTGATCATCATCTTCATCAGTTCTCGACGCGTTCCTTTACGGCGTTGCACTTCCTAGTTGGAAACCCTGTCCACCAACGGGATTTTCAACATTCTGCGTAGGAACCACATTTCTGCCGCTTGCAGGTGGACCTCCTTCTTCTTGCTGATGCTCCAGCTCTCACATCCATGCGACATCGTCAACCAGATATAATACTTCAATATCCGTAATCGAGTTTGTATCGTCACACTTTTCGATGCAAGTACCCGGTTCAACTTCCTGGACGTTGTCTTAGCGATATCGATTTTTCTTTTGATATCCTCGTCGATGTTGCGTCTGTTGTCACTCCGCTACCCAGGTATATAAACTGGTTTACTTGATCTAGCACTTCGCTTTTCCCCGCAAATTTGCAATTCGGCCAACAAGTGTACATATATTTACGGTTAACCGCAGAACAGTAATGAATCAAACATGAGGTTTACGAAAAGACTAGCTGAAAAGCCACATCCTAAGAGTGGAAAACAATCATGGCATCAAAGTGCTTCTTGCTACCCTGCTGTTAGGTGGCACTTCTTTGAACAGCGGTGAAGGCTGACACCTTCCATGCTGAGAGACATCTACGACCGACAATAATGACATTGTTTTAAAATGAAGCGATATAATAATAATAATAATTTGTATTTGCCACCCGGGTTTAATTAAACAAATACAGTAATAGGTTAACAACATAAAGGAAAAGGGGATTTTTGTTCGGTCGGGCTAACGGAACAACTAAAAACAAGTAACCTTCATATAAAAGACAATTAACAACTGTTTAGGACGAAATAAAGACAAAAGACTGAAAAAATATAACTATAGAACAACAACAAAATAACAACAAAGACTTTACAAATTAAACAAACATAGGAAACGCCCCTTAAAATAGGGGAACAAAAAAATTGAACAAAATAATTTTATTAACCTTAACCGAACAAATATAAATGCAAGGTATTGTTTTTTCTTTTTATCCAACCTAAACAAAGCCCCTGGTATGGCTAGGGGTGCCAGAGGAGAAAAAACTTCTATCAGCTTGGCCGAGTGTGCAGCTTTAAGCCAGATAGCCAGCCTGTGTGTGAGTGAGTGAATCAAGTGCGCTGGCTCCCGCTCTCTCTCTCTCTCTCTCTGTCAGCAAACTGATCAATCAGACGACGTTCTAGCGTTACGCGACCTACCCGACGACCCAGGAATCACGTAGCTTGCTTAATAATATAGATAGCTTGTGAAAGTCTCTCATTTTACCTATATACGTTGCTTCAATGCACACAATCTCCCACATCGAATCTAGTAACTTCCATCACCTGATGTGGACTGGTCAAAGTAGGCGATCAGCTGCTCAACATGTTTCCTTGCCTCGGTTGTGGTGACGTCATTCTGTGGTTTATTATCGTCCTCCTCATTGGCGCCTCCTGGCAACAAGATCTCTAAGCGTATTTAAACAAACACTGTCATCGTGACTTGTTCGGATAAATGAATCAGTTTTTTTAGCAAACTGCACCGTTAGTTTCCGATTTTTGTATCCGGATCCGGAACGCGAATTTCCGATTAATGAAAATTCATTGAGGAAATACAAAGTTTCTGGATTAACGGAGTCCGGATAAACGAGGCATCACTGCGGATACAAATAAAAATTTATGACTCTGCAATCAAATAAAATTTACGAAGTTTCGTCAACCGAAAAAGAATATTATAATATATGCTTCGCCAAATTCTTTCTCACGTTTTATTTGGTCATAAATATAAGATTTATTTGGTCTGCGAAATGAGATATTCGTAGGAAGGTAAATCTTTATTGGTCTAAATTCGTCGTTGAATACATAAATTCTATATGAGCTAGAAAAAGAATATTCATATTGGTCATCCTTATATATAGCAAAGCAAGTTTTACTTAATCAACGGTTGCTGCGCAACAGAAATTAAAAATTATATTGGACATTTCCAAAATATGAACCAAAAGAAGAAACCTTTTATTTCTTCCGGAAATAAAAAAAAATACTTCAGAAAACTTCTGTCAACGATATCCTGGCGGTCAATACAACGATGAGTGCAAGTTCCGGCTCCACCTCTGTTGGTTCTCGGCATTCGTTGATTTGATTTTCTCTCACATTTTGTCGCGAATTACAATCACAATGCCAACTTTATAATTTCAGTGTAATTCAATTTCCAAGTTCACTCGTGCAGTATATTCATTAGTTATCAGATTAACCCTATCCTACCCGGGGGGGAGGGGGCCCTATC